>JAIPRL010000190.1:0-161758 GCA_025469235.1 Pemphigus obesinymphae
AAAATCGAAAAATGACCTCTTAAAAGTACCAACTAGATGCAATTTGCTACCGGAAACCGGGTATGAGTGTAAAGATCGGAGCACTCCTTCTGGTAGAAAAAGTGTTTACAGAAAAATAAAAAAAAATAAAAATAAACATCATTGTAAAACCATAAGCTTCCTCGCCACGCTCAGAATCTAAAATAATATCTTTGAAGATACTTTGGTGTTACACGCGGGAGTTATGGGACCCATGTATGTCCGTATGTCCATAATATAT
The DNA here is from genome assembly GCA_025469235.1 of Pemphigus obesinymphae. NCBI lineage: Eukaryota > Metazoa > Arthropoda > Insecta > Hemiptera > Aphididae > Pemphigus > Pemphigus obesinymphae. The sequence goes on from JAIPRL010000190.1 coordinate 260, forward strand.
CATTATGTATTTCAACACAGTGCTTTTACGTTTTGGGTTTATTTCCCGACGTTATATATCATAAAGGAAGAGGATACATATATAAATATATAATGTACCTATATCATATTATTATTCATATTGTTGGACATTTTAAAGTTATTCAAAATAAATGGAATTGTATTGCAAATATTAATGTATGTGTAATACTATATTCACAAATACAAATATGGACATGTCACTTAACGAAAAAAATCCATATGCGAGTTTGTAATATATATATATATATAGGTAAATATGTACACTTATACCTATACTTACATACGGATATGTGTTTGAGTAAGGACTTTACTGTCTAGTACTAATTTGAGAAAAATTAAAATATTTTGTGATTCGGCCGTGGCAAAAGGCTAACTTTAATCGCCTCAAATTTCGGTATCGGGAAAAGTATAGAAGTTTTAACTTTCGATTAAGTATAGGAAAAGCTATTTTAGAATACAATATTCATCATACGATATGGTGGAAGTTATATTAAAAAGTAAAATTTATACCTATATCATGTGGTATAGACAGATTCAATTTTTTCATACTATTCGTTAATATTATCCTTACGATTTGAGATTTGTGACTGTTTGGTTGTAAGCTACTTAATATTGTAGGGAGTATTCTGCTTAAGGATTTGCTATTAAACGAGTGACGAGAAAATTATGTTTACTCTTTACATATACGAACACTTTAAAATAGTAAATCTTCATGGAACATTGGGGACACTATATATCCGTAAATATATATCTAAATTATAATAAGAACAAGATATATGTTAATATGAATTATTTTATATAGTAAACGGTTACCTATATCACAAATACAGCACATATTTCTACATAATATTATATAATTATATGAATTCTGTACATTACCAAAAAGGTTTAAAAAATGTATTTAAAATGTATTTGGGTCCTAACCCGGGGCAATTGTTAGTACAGAAAACATTTTTGTTAGTGCTCGTATCAAAAAAGGTTTGTCATAATTTGCACCAGGGGTGCTGGAGGCATGCCAGCACCCCCGTTTCGAATTTTGGGTCAAAAATAGGGCCAATTATTAGTGTTTTGTTAGTGCTCATTAGTGCACTAAATATTTTCATACATCTCATTAAAAAATACAGGAGGAGTTAGGTACTCTAAAAATAAACCTAATCATCCCCTTTTTCAAATTTCTCATCCAAAATAGTGCTTCGAAGCATTAGTGCTCGTTAGTGCAGAGAAAACTTTCATTAGTGCTCGTTTAAAAAAGTTAATCATGCATCGTACGGGGGCTCTGGAAACATGCCACGCCCCCTACCCCATTTCAAATGTTTGGTCAAAATTAGTGCTAATCGTTAGTGATTCGTTAGTACTCGTTAATGAACCAAATATTTTCATTAGTACCAAACTCCATAAAAATATATTCTCATTTCAAATGTATTTATACAGAAGGATGATAAACATGCCAAAACCGCCCTTTTTCTAATTTTTCATCCAAACTAGTGTCAAAAAAAAAATGTATTTAGTAAATCATTTGTATGAGTTTGTACGACCAATCCAGGAATTTGTATAACACTAAAATTATAAGAAAAGTTGATTCAAGTGTGGCGGGGGGGGGGGGGCTGTAGAAACGTTTTTCCAGTTCTATATCATAAAAATTCATAGTTTTTAAATTTTTTTTTGTACAATTATTATTTAACACATTATTTGTATAAACTTTAATTTTAAATTGAATCAAGGAATTTGTAGGGCATTCGAAACAAGAGAGAAGTTAATTCAAATATGGGCGGGGCAGTAGAAATTAATTTTATTAAATAATTCCTTAAATTTCCATTTTACATTATTCAATAGTTTACAGAATATATATATATATATATATATAAATCTAGTAAAGTACAAATGTAAAATAAAATTAATATTTCACAGTATCAAAATGGTATTTAAACAAAAAAGAAAAAACCTGAAATAAACGTATAAAAAATGGGACAATAGTCAATAAGCGTCCCATTAGAAGTTGGCCGGTACCATTCTAAACAGCGGGATGTATTGTCATTTGTCACTCTTCGCTATAATACATGTATTAAATTTTCTAATACGTAATTTTATATAATTTCATCAAAAGGCTTATTAATATATGTATATATATATATTAATTAATATAATATTATAATTAAATAAATCTAAATGTTTTTTTAATCGTTACATTTTCATTTTTCTTGAAAAAAGTTTTGAAATTGCCTATTTAAAACCCCTTAAAAATCGGTACTGTATCGGTATACACTGTAAAATGTTCAAGTTTTGGATATTTTCTGGAATAAATCATAGAAACTTGTACTTTTTAGATCACATTATCTTATTATATTTTAATATCAATATTAATACAATATATTATAATTATATTATTATTTATTTATTTTCAAATTTAATATTGTCAACATTTATCATCCGTTATTCGCGCGGAATACAATATGGTAGAAAGATGAAATAAATAGGCCGGAAATAGAGATTTGTGATACTCTTTTTAAAAAATTAAATAATATTTTTCTCTATTACGTACACGCTACGTGCTGAAAATAAATCGATGAATTTTTTGAAGTATTTTTGAGTAATTGACTTTTACGAAAAGGTCATTTGTATTGTATACAAGTAGCTATTTTTACATTACATACTCGTAATATCTATAATCGAATACAGCTTGTAATATATCATTATTTTTTTTAAATGGTTTTTTTTATAAATATCTCGTTTTTTATTGGTCATAGGATAAAAAGTAGGTATCGTATAAAATTGTGGACGAGAAAATGGTCTACAAAAAAGTAATATAAAATTTTTTTGTTTAATTATTCTTACATTTTACCTCAATGTTGGTATGGTAATTAATTATATGCATTATATACATAGTTATAATATATTCGTATTATTGTATTTTTTAACAAGTTATCATTTGTTAACAAAATTATTTAGCGTCTTATCTTACTTAATTTTGATATGTGCGTTTTTATACGTTTTATGAGTTGTTAAAAATCAATTTTTATTATATAACTATATTACTATTCATCTTAAAAAATAAATGTATATCGTAAAACGGTTGTTACGGCGTTAGATAATGTTGCTAGCTATAATTTGCTTATTGTTTCATCTTTCTACAACATTTTAGAGTTGAAAAAAACAAAGTATGCGTAAAAATGATTTTTAACAAATATTGTACTTACATAACAATAAGTAACATTGATATAACAATTTTTATAAATTATTTTATATTTTTATTTTCCTTAATTTTGCACTACATTGCCTATACAAAACCCCTTAAAAATCGTGTGTGTAATATGCTTTTAATATGTATGACATAAGTCTTTAATGTAGTGTAAGATTTTATATATAAAGGAGAGCTTTCCTTATCATTCGGTATTTTCATATATTAAATATAAATAAATAAAGCAAATTATTTTAAATCTAAAATGCGTACATCTTTTTATACAATATTTCAATACAAATCTCATGGAAATTAGTTTTTTCATAATACGAGTATAATATAAAGATTGCAGGCATATACTATAATATACGTATTATATCAGTATTTACGATTTTAGCCTGGCGGATGATATTGGAAAAAAAAAAATGTCTGCTCCTTCCCTTCTGGATCCTTTTATTCGTTATATTATATTTATGTGGGACATGTTTTTCAACATGGACAGCGCCGAATAGGGAAGCTACCGGCCCAAAAAACAGTTTTGAACAGTTTTGATCCTTTAAAAAATATCGAACGTACCTAATATAGAGCACCGGCTACTAAAAAACGTCCAAATTTCATTTTGTGATCTTACTATTTTTGGCTACACATCACTTGATCGGACCAAATATCTCGCGGCCGAACGAGTTGAACTCGGTAACTCGCCGGGCCTATCTGGGCCTGACGCTGGTTTGTTCTATTCATACTGTTTATCGAGTTTACTACGCAACAAACTTATTTTGGTACTTATCATTTTTCATTATCAAATTCTTTACTTGTCGATTTATTATGCTACAAAGTAATGTCTATTATACGGGGATTTCCAGCCATTTTATCCAACATTTCTTCTATATCCACATGAATATTGTGTCGGATGTTTATAGCATTACCAAACCATTTATAAATAAGGTGTATAACATGATCATAATATAAAAAGGCTTATGTACATTTACAATCACAAAAATATAATACATGATTACATATATATATATACTGATAACACACTGATTACGAATACGGTTACGGTCCAAGTTTATATATAAAAAAAAAAATTGAATTTACTTTTTAGAAGAAAGGCTCTGGGGGTGATATATCAGCCAGATCATCCCCCGAATATACGCAACTGTATTTTATTATATGTATACGCATACAGCATTATTATACTCACTAATAATCAATTTATACTCCTAAAAAAACATTGTTTACATAGTTTACAGAAAAATTGCCTAAACATAACCCCTTGAAAATGATTGAATATTCTTGGTAGGGGAAAAGATTCTGTAAGATGCTGAGTTACATCGTGTATCTTAATAATTTATTTATGACTACGTAATTGAGTTAATAGTCCCTTGGTTTTGCTATGATAATAAATCGATAAATTATTATTTTTGATAAAACGATTCTGAGTGGAGCTCTGTATAATAAACTGTCAAAAAAATATTTTTAAAAAGATAATTACGTACCCACATGTAATAGTAAAATATTTATATCAATTCATTTACAGAAGTACGATGATATATTTTACCAAAATAATTATGATTTTTTTAAATGTTGACAAGTTGAAAATATACGTTCCTAATTACCAAGGCTGGGAATTAAGGAGTTAATAAGTTAAAAGTTAAGTTAATTTTAATTTTTATATTTTATTTTTATTAATTTTACTTATTTTTGGTTATATTAACTTTTAAATAACGAGTTACTTTTAATTAAAACTAAGTGAAGTTAATTTTGAAATAAATGATACAGTTTGCTTTCACATTGAATCTATTGTCAAAATTGTTGTATAAAAAAAAAAGTTGTTTTTGTCGTTTCTAATAGATAACTATTATATTATAAAAATTATTTATTTTCCGAAAATATAAATGAAACAAGAATAGCTATATATTAGATATGTAATAATCTCACTGTATTATTATGCTATATTTTATATTAGAAATATATTAGATTTCCCATCAATAAACTATATTTATGTAGGTACTAATTTGTAACGAACAATTATCACTTATTAAAATTTTGAAGAAAAGAGTAGGTACCTACTAATTAAATATTTTTATGAACCTATTTTTATTAATTTTAATAGGTAATAATAATTATTATAAATATATTGTAGTATTTTCAATAATATTATATTAATGATTTTTAAAATTTGTAAAATTATATAAAATATAAAAATATAAATATAAAATAAAACAGTTAAAAAATAGCAGTATTTTCAAAAAAACAATAGATACTTAATTATACCTGTATATTTCAAATGTTATATTGACTCATAAAAAAAAAATTAACTCAACTTAAGTTAATAAGTTATTTTTTAAACTTAACTTAATCGTTAAGAAAAAAAATAACTATTAACTTAAAACTTTTACTATTTTTTTTTTATTAACTTAACTGAACTGAGTTAAAAAAAAAAATCATTAACTTGCTCAGCATTGCTAACTACTAGCTTCCTAAATTTTTTTTGTGATTTATAGATCCAAACAAAGTTTTTAAACACTATTATTTAATCATTATTTATAATCTAAGAAAATGTCGTCAAATAGTTATATTGTATATATTATGTAATATTATAAAATAATATTCTGTCGAGACTTTAAAAATTAGATTGATTAAAATGAAATAATCTGAAACAGTATAGTATAGAAAAATCCAAATTAATAAACAGGATTTATTTTTTACAGTCATGAATGGTAAAGGATAGGGAATTATTTGTAGCCATAATACTTATCATGTTATCATGAAATATTTGTCAAAAACCATATTGTGTACAAATATAAATTATTTAAGATCAATTTATTTATACCTATAGCAAATTACTATTTAATATTAACAATGCAATATAAGGAAGAACTTTATCTATATCGTAACGTTTTTGGTATTTTCCTAACACTTTACTTAAAAATCATAAATCATTATTTATTTCACATAATACACTCAACATTTAACATTAGTCTTTTAAATGTTTGTGTTAATTAATATTATTGTTAATTTAATTTATAATGCTAAAATGAATCTTTTTCATGTTACAGATATCGTTATAGATTGGTCAAATAAATTAACAAATTCATACAAATTACGTATTAATTTTTACAAAAAAAAAAAATTCAAGAATTGTGAATTTTTCATAACGAGGGGGAGGGGATGATTCTATAGCCATATCCACTTTAAAATAAACTTTTCTCTTGTTTCGAATGCCTTACAAATTCTGACATTGGTTATACAAATTCATATAAAATACGTATTAAATAATTGCATAAAAGAAAAATTCGAGAATTTAACAAGGGGAGGCTAGAGAAACGTTACTACAGCCTCTACACTAAAATCAACCTTTTAGATTTCTAGATTCGTTCTTTTTAGATATTTCTAAAAGATTTTAGAAGATTCGAAAATTTAATTAGGTAGGTTTAAATAATTAAAAACTAAATTTAAATATTATTTTGGACAAATATTCTACAATATACTGGAAAAATGTTTTGTCTATTTTAATTTTTAACTAGGTATAATAATTTATTATTGAATTTTTGTAACTTATATTTCAATAATATTACGTAGTTTTTTATTTGTACTAATATGCGATTGATTTTGGGTACAGTTTTTTGCGTAGTTTATTTAAAAATAGTGGTACATATTCTTACTTTCATATTACATTTTTATTCATTTTTATTCTTACATATTCTTCTTCTACTCTTCTACGACTGGTTTCTGGTCGGATATATGGATTTTTTCTCCTTTATATGAATGTTGGCAATGCCGGATCTAGGTGGGGGGGCCGAATGGGGGCATTTACCCCGGGCGCCATTATGATGGGGCGCAAAATGTAAAAATGTAAAATTTTCGTCCCGCTTTTGGAAGTGGGGTGCCATTGATTTTTAATAGGAATTGAAGATTGATTTTTTTTTTTATTTTGCTTATTATTATTACAATTATTTTTACCCCGGGCGACAAATTCTCTAGATCCGGGGCACTGGATTTTTGTAATAACGAGTAATATTATATCATTTGAAAATTCGTCATTCGCACTTGTATCGCGTGCGTCAGTGTTGGGGATTTTGATAAGCACGTGGACCCATGTGCGTACGAATAGCTGTACACGTATTATCAGTCAATATAGATAACAAGGATTCGTGTTGAAATATATGACATTTGCACAGCAGTTATTTGACGAAGGATTTCTGTACCGTGGGCATCCTGTATTTATAAAACGAGTGTTGTGTAAGACGTTCAGCTGCTTATGCATATTGTGTCATATATGGTATTTTAATTGTTATGCTAATAAGAGACGAACTTGCGATGTGCATAATGATTAATGATAATATAGAACAATATAGACAAATAAAACGACTGGCCACGGCCCGTTCAATCGTTAAAAACATTGCATTCAGTTCACTTTTTAATATGAAAAAAATAGACATAAAAATTATACATTTTTAGTGGAACAAAATTCAAATATTTATCCATAACAATTAAGAAATTTCGAGTAATATATCGAAATATAGGTACTTAAACTATGAATAATTCGAGTAATTTATTTAATGACTTATAATGAAATTCAAAGATTCTTAATGTATACAAATATTATATTATCAATATTAGAACTTGTTGAAGTCACTTATTTATTAATTTGTAAATATTGACTTGAAATCTAATGATTCGATCACGATTTTATATTACTTTAATTTTCTACGTACTTATCATACAGTTATAGATACATATTTAGTTGTTTAGAATTAGAATTTATTCAAAATTAGTTTTAAACTTAAATATATAACAACTTAAATTGTCCATACAACTTATTAATTTTTATTTCGTTAACCTACTTGTATAACTATAAAGGATGATAGACCAAATATATGTATATAAGTTTTTTTGTAAAAATAGCTATGTGAAATATTTTATATATAGAATGTTTTTCAATAAAGTTAATAGAAAATTTTTTTTTTTTTAATTATTAAAAATAAAACCTACTTATCTATTATACAAATATATAAATGTGTTATCGTTATTGTAATTCTATAGTGATAGCACGGGCATATATTAATTATCAATATGGATGATTAGAAGATTATTTTTGCTTATTTCCTGTTTTTGGAATCGATTTACTTTACGGGCCCCACGGAAAAATTAAAAGACCCTTTTGGCCTACGACAACTTTACTCTATTCAACTTTACTTATTTTATGTAGCTCAGTCTTCCCAAAAGGTTCCTTATGGTTAAAGTAGTTCCTAATTAACGAAAACTTAATATATTCATGTATAAAAGTTCAAATTTTAGGCAATCGTCATCACGTGTTAATATTATTTGATTGGCCTGAAACTTTATGAGGTTTATTTTTAGACTGCGTAGGATAAAAACATACCCGCGTTCGGAAGTATTTCGGTATTTGAAAAATAAGTGGCATTTTAATAAGTATAGGTTTATGAAAAAAGGATTTTTTTAAAATTTGTTATTGTTAAAAGCTAAATAAGTAGGAAACAAAATGAATTTACATTAAATATGCAAATTATAAACATAACGTTATATTATTATTCCTTTAGTCTTTACTAAGGAACATGCAACGAGATTCATTTCCAATGCAATGAACTGTGTTGATTTTTAAAATAATAATTCGATCGTTTATGGTAAAAAAAATGAAATACTAGGTATATAAGAAGACTTATCATTAATATTTATTCAATTATTATATACCATATATTGTAGAAGGTATCGAGGAAAAAACAAGATAAAACCTATATAATTTACTTTCCGAAGATATATATTATAGTCGACGATTTATTACTCTTATAATAGTATATATATATATTATACAAACGATTGTCATTGAACTTTCAATCGATTCATTTATTTTTTATGTGTTTATATTATTTATAATTTAGTAATTTAATGTCAAAATAATAATAATAGGTACCAACAATATTATCAATGCTACATACGATAATGTATATAAAAATTTATTTTAAACAAAAAACTGTACTATATAAAATTGTTAGTTCTTTAATTTTTATTATACAGGTATGTATAATTAAAATTAGTTTAAATTGAATGAACTGATATAATAATATCAAATCCCAATTACGAAAAACTGGGTTTGAAACCGGCTATTATAGTATAAAGTATTATACAATAATAATTCACGTATCAAACCGGTAAATGTTGATTATTTCAAGAACTTCAATAAGAACCAGAACCCTTATTGATTCGTGAATGTTATATTATACATATAATAAAACTACAATATTGCATAATATTATTCTAAATCGAAACGAATTGTCGTTATTGTCTTTTTAATTTTTATAAGTTATTATTGCCTTAAGAGAACTAATATAAAACAACTGATATTTTATAAATTAAAAAAAGAAAATCGAGAAATAATCATAATAATATTATGTACCATCTCATAAATATTCGAAACAAAGTAACATCTGTAGAATGTTTAGTATACTGTATAGTTTACATATAATATAATATATTATATATTAGGTATATTTTATTTAATATGTTTATGCAGGAAAATACACGAAAATGTTGCAAGGGTGTGTTATAATATGTAAAATATGTATAATATTGACCTAATTACAATACATTCTATTTGTTTATTTCGTTATAAATGGTAATATTAAATTTTTTAAATAGCACGCACTGGATATATTGAAAATATAAAAAATATTGTTTATAAAAATCAAATAACTGAATTCAGTCAGGATCTTAACTTGGTATATTTTCGGAGATAATATTTCCAAACTTTTCTATGTTCCATTATACTTATATTGTATTAATTTGTTTTTGAAAAAATCACTTTTTATTTATCTACTTAAGTATCTATATATATATATAATAAGGTATTGTTAAATCTCATGACTACATTACTTATAATTCGTTTAAGGATTTTATATCAGAAGTTAAATATTTGTTCACCCCTAAGCACTTTTTACATACAATTCTATAATTTATTACAATTACTTGTAACTATGGTCTATATTGTATGTACTCTATTGTATCTACTTTTTTGAACATTTTTTTATAAACAAATCTATTTAAAATATAAAGTGAAATATAATATGATAATATATGGATTTAATTTTGCTCACAAAAAAATCTTTATTGTTTTCCTGTACGTAATGCAGTTGAGTACCTACTAGAACGATTTTTTAAATTAAACCCTATTATAGATATATGTGTTGATGAAAAAGTTAAAAATAATGTCCGAAATTTGTACCCAATTTTGGTTATAATTTCCAAAGTAAAAAGAATAGTTTAAATTTGTATTCATCAACACGTTTTAAGGGGCAGCAACACCTGTGATTTTTAAAGGATTCTGTATGGGCAATTTATAGGAAATATTAGGAGTAATAAAATCTAACAATCTAGAAATATTTATATACATTTTAAAACTAATCTAAAAATAGCTCCATACTCCTATCACTTTTTATTGTTGTATAAGTTTCTACCTAAAAGACCAATGAGCGTGGGTAAAACTGTGAGACTTTGGAAAGTCGGGTTTAATATCTGTAAACAGATTTGAATGAGTTTTCTAGAAACCTTTCGAAGCATTTTTTTTTTCATTATTACAGATTTAAATATAATCAATGTTTAACAATTGCCGACTATTAATGATAAATAACACGGCTAAAAAAAAACCACCTCAATCGATCTCTAGATGACTTAGAAGTTTTCAGAATTTAAATTCAACTTTTCAAAGTCCCACAGTTTTATCACGTATTTGTGTCAATTTCACGTTGGTTTTACAGTCTCTTAAACATTTAAAATACATTAAATAAATAAAAAATCGTTTAAATTGTAAAATTTCGAATGTTATGGTAAACTCAATTTTTGGAAAAATCGATTTTTCAAGTTATTTGATTATAATTTCCAAAATAATCATGAGTGACATTGTTTTCAAATTTATCAGATTGAAAGAACACGTATTTTTAATGGGGTTGTTTGAAAAATCGTTCTAGTATTTACTCAACTGCATTTATGTCACGGTAACATTTACTGTTAAGTGTTTACGTATAATCTAAAAACATATTTTAACGAAATATTTAATTTTTATTATAATTTTTTTTTTTGTACTTACCTAAGTAATTTTTGATAAAAAATATTATGGTAAAATCAGATTTGGCCGGCCGGACTTAGATTGAAAGTTATCGTTTGTTACGTTCTCGGCGCAGTACGTAACATATTAATTACACGGGACTGCTTTACACCACTGTCATGACTCTGTGCCGTTCAATGGCGTGGTGAACTTTTTTTTATCTATGAGGCCAAACATTTTGAGACACCGCCCAAAAAGAGCTGTAAAATGCCTATTGCGAGGAAAATATTATTATTTTTTTGTTATAATTTGAAGTTAAATATGTAGCTATAATTTATTATTAACATTCACTCTCCGAGAAAACTGGTTTTACACCCACTCTAAAATACCCAGAAGCCATGGCCTTTCAAAAACCCATTTATCACGCCACTGGTGACGTTCATACGAAATGCATCCTGATTAATTGAACCAATAGTTTACCAAAAGTTGCTGGGTGGTTTAACTACCTATCAAAGAGCTTCTTTATATGGACGGTAAGGTACACGGTGAGCGTTAAAACTATATAATATCGCTTTGATATTGTAGTGGCGGTATTGAAACACTGATAACAAAGATACTTTTATTTTTGCGTTATCGCGTGTTCGTATACCATTTTTTTTTTTTTTAATATTAGTTGGATTTATTAGTTAACGACTTAAAATGGAATAACGGTAAATTGAAAAAAATATTTGGATCTGTGCAAAAAAATTAGGGTAAGTTTCATTTATTTACAAAATCTTTTAGGAAAAAAAAATATAAGAATCATTATATTTATTATTACGCTCAGGCGGACTGTTTCAATCGAAAATATCTCTCAATTCGTTGTGAAAAATTACATCGGTTAGGATACAGGAAAAAGTAAATACTCTTTTTGTATAATTATTCTTTAGCATGTAAAGATGGGGCGGAGGTCACTCGGTAACAGAGAAAAGTAAATATGCATTTCGGGTATAATTAGAAAATCGACTATGTTGATACGAAAACGTAGTGTAGAATATGTAGTTTTAAATAATATATAAAAAATTCAAATTGCTATAACTTATTGATCTTTAAACTAAATCCGTTAGACAGTAGAATTCTTTGTGTGCGTGTATTTTTGTAGTGTAAGAACAAAGGTTTTTACTATATATTTTCAGTACATGATTATTGCTGTTGAAACATAATCTTAAGGAAGGATCAATATGATTTGTATTGTGTTTTTTAAAATACTTTTGATTATTAAACGCATGAAAGAAAAAAAATTATTTTTAATTTTTATTATGTATATTTAAGCAAACGAAAAATTTCTTTTTAACTCTTTTAAAATAATTAAATACTTTTCTTTCAAGAGAGTTATCGAGGGGTCTGTTATAAATGTACATAGTTACAATAACTATTTTTTTTTAAATATATTTTTAATTAAATATCGTGATGACTCATCAATAAAAAAATAGAACTGATATAGAAGTTAGAACCTTTAATAAAATGATTTTAAAATATACGAACCGTGTATTTAATTAATATTATCGTTGAAAAATATCCCAAAAATATCCTATATTGTAGTACCTATTGAAACATATCTACCAATATTACCATATTATGATCACCACCCTCTTAATAAGTTTTATATATTATACTAGATCATTGATTTTCAAAAAGTTTTACTTTTTATGCCCTTATAATATTATTACTTTTTTTTTTTTAATGAGTTATATTTTAAAATCGGAATAAACTAATACGCATTATTATTGAATTAGTATTAATTTGAGTTACAGGGAATCAAAATATTCAAAATTAATTTTAAGTCCTAATATTATAGATTAACAAATGATTTCATAATCAATTTGAAAAAATATAGAGTTCGAATCTTTTGGTTCTGAATTCAAAACATTATCCGAAGCCCGAACAGACCAAATTTTAAAATTATTTTTGAATGAGTTTCAAGAGATTTTAAACGCTATCTAAACTTTTTATTCTACTTGAAAGTCTGAAATAAAAATATCAAAGCCATATTTTAACAGACCTAATCCTAAGTGTATTTTATAGATATCCGTTACAAACGATTTCACGATTTAAATCGTCACAGTTTCACAGTATAATTATCGTTTTCGACATCAGTGATTTTAAATACATTGTATGGGATACACAAGGTTCGCGGTTCAATTGTTAAGGGTCGAATTCAATTATGGGATACGGACGATTGTCATTAAATAAACGCAGACCGACAATTTAGATAAATATTTGATACTTGACTATATATTGATAAGTATTTTATTGTAGTGATCCAAGAACAAAATAGAACATATTGTGTAGGTATACGAAATGTATCAGAGAACTCCATCGTAAATTTAAAATTTGGATTTTAACTTTTTAAAAAGTTTGGACTATAGTATGATCAAGGCCGACAAAAATCGTGTTTCCTACTAAATGTGTGTTAAAATGGTTATTTTAACATGGTTATTTATAATGAAATCATGATATTCCCACAATTTTATTACTATATATTTTATGTGAATTTTTGTCCAAAACACAATAGTTTTTTCAAAATATCAATATTATTAATACTTTTTTCATAATAAAGGACAAACTAAAGTACTAAGCGCCGCCATAAAAAAACATGTTTCATAATTTTAATATTAATAATTATAATATATATACGACATAGATTCGACAAATTATATTATTTAACTCAAATATATTTTCCTATAATTCATTTATTATTATTTTGTACGATTTTTTTTTAGCATTGAAATAATATTTTATTGTTTAGCTAAAATATATTACTAAAATATAAATTCATTTTATATTTTATATTATATAAAATAATATTAAAATATTTTATATTATTCTATATTATAATAAAAAACAAAATGCCGGTATGATGTACTTACCTCCAAATTACCTAATTATACTATTAATTTTTTTTCCATGTCGGTGCTCAGTACCACAATTTTTCCTATATTATAAAAGATGTATAGATATTTAATATAAGAATATTGATATTTTGAATAAGCTATTATATTAAGAACAAAAATACACAAAATATATAATGCTTATCTATAATGCTGTGAATATTCTGATTTCAAACATAAATACCAGTGTTTTAATAACAGTTTACACATACGTTTAACAGGAAAAATAATAATTTTTGTTGTCCTAGGACCTAGATCTTATATATACTAGCGGTACCTCGTGGTATTATTTCCTGACTACTATGGAAAACGGCTTCATTGTGTAACATTCTTATTTACAATCGTAATATAAATAGATAATACGATAAAAATACATTGTCCTGTTATTAATTATTTTAATTAATATAGCTAATAGTACATACCTATTTGTAGTACATTGTAGTCAATAGTGATCGAATATTTTACTATGAAATATACTTTCAAGATGAGATTTTTTAATAATAGGTTTCTATCGTAAATTATTTATTGAACCATAAGGCGCGATATGTATCTGATATAGAATTATTTAAATTAATATTATTATCTCTATAATCTCTGTTGGCGGGAATCCAATTAAATAATATTTGAAAATTTGAATTTACCCACTTTTAATAAATAAATGTACAGAGGTTGAATGTTTGGAATGTTGACATTTTTCGATTTCATTTCTGACTTTATAAAAATTATGTTTCAAGATATTGATTTCCATTCTTAAAAAAAAAAAATTAAATTAAATGTGAGCTCGGGTATTTAAATAGGAAACTTCTTCTAAATATTTACTAAGTTTTAAATTATAATTATAAAATTATAATATAAAAGGATCAAAAGAGATTTAGTTCCTCTATATAATAAATACCAGGTGCCAGGTGCAAGATACCATAGTATTCATGGTGATTATTAATTAGGTTAAGTTTTGATATTAACTTGAATGCTTTAACTTGAAAAAATTAATAGCTTATTAAAAAAATAATTATGTACTATTCCTATCTTTTTATAGGACACCGTAGTGGCGCAAGATTTTGCGAGGCCCTAAGCAAAAAAGATGAAATAAGCAAAAATAAAAAAAGGTCATTCACTATTTGCATGAGGTCCTAAAATATATAAACCATGGGGTCTTAATATATTTTTGAAACATGAAGACCGGGGCAACTGCCCCTATCGCTCCACCCTCGCGCCGTCTCTGCTAGGACACGGACACCATTTCTCTTTCTATGCTCAGTCAATTTATATTAGGTCAGTATTTTAGGTATCTGATGTCTACCTTATTTTATTTTTGGTATATATCTTCGGGAACGTGTGATAAGGCATCATGGATTTCCTATCCATTCTTTATTATTTTTGGATTTTACCGTAAACTCGAGTAGATATAGTTATATTCCTTATTCGATAACTACATTTAAAAACGCAGACAAACATTTTTAGGAAAAAACGAAATAAATTAGTCAAATTTCAAAATGATTAAATTCAATCACCAATTTTTTTCAAAAACTTTTTTTAATCGATAATACTATTTATGTTAATTATGAATCTGTGAAATTTTCAAATCCTTTTTTATAAAACAGGTCATTCTCAGTCCGACAAGAAGAGGCATTTTAAAATTCGCGCCCCATCTCGGCCGGAGTCTCCCAAGGCTCATGCCTTTCCCCACTATTGTTTTCCTTATAAATAAACGACATGCCCTTTTCTCCGGGAATGAAGACACATTTATTTGCCGATGGTACATATGTTTATACACTCTAGAATGAACAAACACCATGCAGCCTCAAAAATCTAGGACCACTTTAACCTACCATGCTGGACCACAATAGTCCTATTCCCATCAGGTGCAAAATATCAATTCTTAAAATGTACATCAACACAAGACTTACCTATGCCGGCTCAGCATAGGGCACACAAATTTCCACTTTTTGATGGAAGAAAATTGAAGCTGTCCTAAACATAGCTTTGAAAAACATTATAGAGCTCCTTCCCTATGTCAAGAAAGCAGTTATCACAAAATTCCTTAATATCCCCACAATCCAGGAGTTTGTTATCAAAGCATCGCACTCCATGTTTCAGAAGACCTCCACTTCCACTCACCATCGCTTTCAAAACCTTGGACTTTCCATCATTGAGTGAAAGAGGAATCATTCTGCAAAATTTTTAGAAAACTAAATCTCCCTGACCATGTCACCTACACCTTCTACTCGTATCCTGAAACTTGTGCCAACAGTTATTACTTATTGCTAGTGTGACGGTCATAGGCCTAAGTTCTATTCCAAACTGATGAGCTTATACTAGTGGTTTGATATGAATTATTAATATTTACCTTCGATGTTTGCTGAGCTGATGTGCATATTATTATGTTGTTTATATAGTGAGTCACGACCAATTGTAGGGTCGGATTTTCTTTTTTGTTTCAGTTTCTGAAATTGTCCGTTCCAGTTGGCGTATGTGTGTAAATTCTGAATATTTGTTTTTGTAGAATATGTTGTTTGTTTGTTTTTGTATAAAGTTTTTGACTGTGGGAATCTGGCAGAATTAATTAATGTTAGATTGGATACTATGCTCGGTAAATCGGTGATTGTGCGGAGGCTTCTGCGTTGGGTATTTTCTCACCTAATGCAGTTAGTTTTTGTGAGCTGGAAACCCCAGATGTATATCTGGAGTTGGCCATGACACCGTTTATAGAGGAGCCAAGCTTTGGAATGTTATCGGTGAGGTAGGTAATGAAGTTTGGTATTTTTAATTGGTTGGCAGGTTTTAACCTCGTTTTGCCAATAAGTTTTGTCAATGTTTTCGGTGTTTGAAAGTATATGTAGTTCGTTTATATTAATTTGGATGCCGTTGGCGTGTCAGTGAATTATTCTTAGGTGTCTAAGAGTCGTTGAGAGGAGTAAGGATGTATAGGATTCTAGCATCTCTATCTATGAAGAAACTCAGCTTGCGCCAGCTCGAGGTATATTCCGAGAATAAATAACATACTGAACTACACGAACCAGAGTACGACGTACCCCAAACCCGTGATGGAGCACGTAATCCTCATCAACGTGATCGCCACGGTGATGACTATACTAAATTCGTGGAGAGTGTAAGAGTGCGCAGAAACCAATTTTCGTTTTACCTCACCGCAACATCATCT
The DNA here is from genome assembly GCA_025469235.1 of Pemphigus obesinymphae. Taxonomy (NCBI): domain Eukaryota; kingdom Metazoa; phylum Arthropoda; class Insecta; order Hemiptera; family Aphididae; genus Pemphigus; species Pemphigus obesinymphae. Next base: position 17,610 of record JAIPRL010000190.1, read on the forward strand.
ATCGGCTACTCGCCACCCAAAATATTTCTATTCTCTCCGCGAACAGAGTATAGATACTGTAAAATAAAATCTGACCGTGTTGTGCGACTCTAGGACAAGGTACGCTGGAAGACTAAATTGTTACCTGTTCATGATGGTAGATGGAGGGAGCCCGTCGGTGTAAGATGTAGCGGGTTGCACTCGAATGCAATACCGACGGTGGATAACGATCATACGTCGAAACTCAAGTGTGGAGTGTTCGCTTAGCTGACGAGCACCTTACTACATACCTAACCATGCCTATCCGAATTGCGAAACTGGCGTTTCCGCGACACAGGTCTAAGGATCCGTTGGACTTGGATTCGTAATGGCTCACCAAAGAAAAGGAGGTGGTGTAATTAGGTCACCCAGATGTAATTAGGATTCGCTGACCAGCTCTGAGAGCTCTGAGAGCTCTTATCACGATTCTGTACATTATAGCGTATTGTTTTCTATGGTAACCAACTTGGTTTATGTGACAAATATTTCGTGTGTGACAAAATAATTTCGATACCCAACTGAATGTCGTTTGTAGTTCAAGAATAGGTATTGAAAATGTCGTACGACAAAACCCTACGGAAAATGTCTCATACGAAATTTTTTTAACGAGATTCAAGAATCGACCCCCAGGACTAAACCCTCGATTAATATGTCGTTACATAGGTGGTGGGCATTTCCTGGGAAGTGGATCTTCGGTACTCATACAATTTAATCAAACTTTACATGGTTATACCCTAGTGATAGCTGGGTCAACATCCCCAGCCTGGTGAGGTGGCGGTTATGTGGTTCGCGGTATGGTGCACGATTCCGGGTCAGGGTGCCTGAGTACTTTATTTCAATGCGGCGATAAAATCCCATTAACGGGTAGAGTTTATCTCTGGTGGGTCCGGTACGTCGGAGCCTAAGATTCTGCAACCGACCCAGTCAGTAGTAGTTGAATGATAAAAATCAGCCCGGGTAATACTTCCTGTCTCATAGTAATTTTGCCGCTATGAAATTAATCCTTTTCGCAGCTATATGTTGTTTAAAACTATAAGGCGGGAATATAATACTGTACTACAGCAGCTTACAGTGTATTTCTAACTACCTACTTTTAATTCTTATTATGGAAAATACACAAATTGTTGTATTATTAAATAAATTTACAAATTATATATTGAGCATGTAAATTTGAATTATATGTAATAATGTATTTAATTGTTTAAAAGTATTATTAATTGTAAATTGAAAGAAAATGACAAAAAAAAAAAAAACTTCAAGTACAATACTATAGATTCAATTTAGACGTAAAATGATACTGAATGTATTATATTAATAGTTAAGAATATTACGCCTAGCTATTGTAAATAAATATTATTTATATTATCATAATTAGTAAGCAGATCATACTCAATCAGATATATTGCTAGATTTATACTTACAGTGAATAAGTACATACTTAATGTTTGAATATAATTATGACAGTAATACTTACGCCGATAAGCTCAGCTCAGAATTTTTTTTATCGAATACAATGATTTATCATTGCTTTCAAATGCAATACATCCACCAAGATAATCCTGTCTGATATTCGATTGTCAAATACGACTCTTTTGATATACAAATTCAGGGTCAAATATGTAGTTTTATATATAAAATGCTGATTTTTTTTACCCGTTTTTTCCATGAGAAAAATCTCTTATAGAAATTTAATTCCCCGGCCCGTTTTCGGGCTTTTTCCGCTCGACACGGTTTCTATTTACCGTCAGCGTTTTCAAACTCTTTTCCGGTCGTTTTGAAATGTTTTCGCGTTTCGTTCCTCTGCGTTTTCGCCTTTTTTCCGAGCTTTTGATGACTGGAAGAAAAACGCGATTCCCGACTCGCCGTTATCGTAGCTTCCGTCCGTGATTACTCGACAATCTCCCGTATTATAGGGCGTATTATCGCCCCCGTAGTATTATATATAATGGTATTTATTGGGCCCGCGTTTCGTACAGTTTCATATCGGTTAGTCAGGTCGTTCGATAAGAATTAGTGTTTAGATGTGTATGGTCTCAGGTTCGATTCCCGTTCCCCCGTATACATTAGTATTACTGTATAATAATAACACTGCGCCGCCGCCGTCCTGACCGACGAAATTTCGGTCGGCGGCTTCATGCGATCTTTTTTTTTGCATTTTTTCCAAAGTTTTTTTCTTGTTTTTCATTATTCTTTTGTATTAAGGTACGTCAATGTCTAAGCAAATTCGTGCATTTTAATTTTAAAAGTGTTTCCTTTTTAATATTATCATTATCTGTCGATATACGTATCGGTGTCGTCCATTATTTGAATAGTTAAAATACGAGAAAGTTCGACCACTTAATAATCGATTCCGTAACTTAATGGAAACGGGGATGAACTTTCAATACGGGTACGCTGGTTCGAATGGTTCTCCGCCTATCTTTTTTTGGCGACTTTTTTTTAACCGATATTCGAAATTGTACCTAATATATTTTCTTATGATTTTTTTTTCGTTTCAATTAAATTTTATACCTACCTACCTATTTTATTAGGTTAAATTATGCGTTATATAATTCGCTATGTGTCTGCGGTGTTGAATTTTAGTCTATTTAGCCGATTCATAGAATAGATAATTAGTACCTATACTATAGTTTTTATATCTTATAGTAATAAATTTCAAATCGCACTACTTCCGTAGTATTTTTCACAATTTGAATTAAATTTATATTGAAACATTCGGCAAACTTTTATCATATAATATACGATTTAATCGGACTTTCGAATATATCCAAAATGTTTCCAAAAATTTCCCAAAATGTTAGCATAGGTATTTTTAATCAGAATAAGAATTACTACTGATTAATGAAATCTGTAGATAATGTCAGTAAAGTAGATTACCTATTATCATATATTACCTATATAGTCAAACAAATTGAAAAATGAAAAATGATATCGCGTATATATTGTATACCTATACCTACTAAAATAAATAATTGACAAAAATGTAAAGTCTGTACAATTATAGATATTTATAGGTATAAGACTAAATATTAACGATCTTTTGGAGTGTTGGTTTTTTCAAGAGATGATTACAATTTTCATTAAAGAAAAAATATACAACCCAAAGGCAAAAAACCTAAAATGATAATTAATCAAAAGTCACGATAATCATTAAACTGTAATATTTTACCTTTTTTGACAATGTCATCTGAAATTCTGTGTAAAATGACAGTTTGTAGACGGAGTTTTAAGTATATATATATATATATATATTATTATAATCATATAGTATTGATACACGCGAATAAATATGATTTACAATTAATCAAATGTCAGTAAATAATATTCTAGAACGAGGACGTATTTGTTCTGTGTTCATGGAAGAAACGATTTTTTTTTTTATATATATTGAATACAAATTATATTTTCTTCTATGCAGACTCAAATATGTTTTACCTATTTTACGATTGAAGGGGGTATGATTGGCCCCATCACTCACCCTGATTCAAAGTCTCGTTTCAATGGGAAAAATGAATGAAAATAGGTTATATGATATTATGATATATGTATACCGTATATAGTATATTTCGATTTTATAATAAATCAGAGATGGAATATTAACGACGATCTCGAAGGATGTAACATATTTGACCTTATCACAGTCCCCAGGATATATTTATAAATATCTCGAATCTGCTAAGTATGTTTTAAAAATAGCAAACACATTTGTCTAAATAATATAGTATACGAGTTTTAACTTTAATTACGATATAATATATTAAGTAAAATTTGCTGTAGAAACAAAATGAGTTTGTTATTTTATCTAAACTGTTCTTTCGTTGAACATATATAATTATATATATATATATAGATTAGTTAAGCTGCAGAAATGACTATCTATGTGGGTTGTTCCGGCATTTTCTTAAATAAGTTAAATGAACATATTATTACGAGGTTGTATTTAATTTCGGTTTTTGCGAGAGAGCTATGTTTTAAACGAAACCCGTGTTGAATCTCGGATAACGATCTATTAATCAAGAAATAGTAGTTACATCTCGAGTACACACATTAAATATAGTACCTATTCAGATTTCACGTCATCGTCATTATTTTATTAGATGAGATCAAATTAGTTATTGTTCTATTTCAGACTCACGTATTATCTCCTTGTTTCCAAATAGGAAGGCATTATACCTTCCGTTTGATAAATACTTAATTTCTTGAACGTACAGATTTTGTTTTTGTATTGCACTTTTTATTCATTTTTTTTTTACATTTTTTTAACCGATTGGTTGAAGTATAATATAGTAATAAATGGTTGAGCGAAAGGTGTTTATTTTTGAACTTTGAATTTCTAAAATTGAATATCCAATGAATAATATTTAATTACAGTCCAAGAATTTAATAATTTTCTACTTCTATAAAAAAAAAAAAATAATCTGGTTCGTGTTAAAAGTTGCGTAAGGAAAATAAAACTGTTCAGACGTAAAATTAAGCAAAATCCAAGTAATCTGTGAATTATGTACATTTTGTAAGCGTATACCTATAAATATACTTACTCCGTACTCGACGAGTGGTTCCAATATTTGAACATTTTTTACACGGAATATGATATACTTGTCTTGGCTGGAGTAGGTAATATTATGTAGATATCTATATACTTACATATACCGTTGACGACTACTAATGCGCAACCGTGGTATACGCGATTATCTTCAATTAACCACGTTTGTGCCGAAAATTATAAACATTTTGTATCATAATTCCCTTTATGGCTGACGTCTAATTGTCCCGTACCTTGTTGAGATGTCGAAATACGACACTAGAATATTGTGAGGGGAGGGGGGCGATATTCCAATCATGGATGTGAACAAAACCAAGTTCCTAGGCTCTATAGTTACCGAGTTATGGGAGAGGAGGCGAGGAAAAAACTTTTGACATGTTGTACCAGCGTTTCCTTCTACTCTTGCCTTGGACCCACTCAATCAGGATGTTTAGATAATGCTGCAGGTTTGTGTTCACAAATCACAACCGGATCAGAAATCTGACAATGGCTTAGGGTCGAAACTAGTTGTTACTTATAATCGTTTTTTGAATACACTCGGCGCATATTATTATTTTTTTTATATTTATAATACATACCTATATATTTTTATTAATAAAAAATACGTCACTATACAAAGTACTATAGTAAGAGTTTAGTGTATATTTCATGTTTCTGGCATTTTAATTTTCCAATTTATAATAATTTTCGGTAATTTTGGTAGTTATAAATATTGTATACCATAACTAGTTCATTTAGATGATTTTTCCTTTATAAAAGATAGATTTTCGTTATGTATTTTGAAAACTATTTAGAAAATCAAATAAAGACCTCTATATAATATACCAGCTCTAACGAACTTTTTATCAAAAACATCCATACTGACAATGTTTAGTTTACTCCTTTTGCATAAAAAAATGTATTCATACATACAAAAATAAATACTAAACACATTATTATAAAACCAATAGATACATCGTTATGCCAGGAATCTATAATAAATAAATACATGTTACAAATTTTGTAAAATATTTTAGATTTCAAAATTCTGTAATCAACCAAAAAAATGGTAATACATTGTATGTTTATAATATTAAAATAAAAATTCAATAAAAGTATCAAGTTTCTGAAATATTCGTATTTATGAACTACAATGAAAATATAACCAACATATCTATGGATATAGTTATATGCGTTTTTTAATGTTTATTCGATATTTTAGGTAGTGAACCTGTAGAAATTATTGAGCAAATTTTATAAAAAAAACACAAGTTTATCGGTGTATAAATATTTGGAGCATACGTTCTATACCAAAAAAATAATCACATGAATTAAAAAAAAATGTCAATAAAAATAAAATAATAAGTTAAGCTATTCTAAAGAAAATGAAAAATGGGGTTTTTTAGTGTAAGGAATTTTCGAGTAAAAGACTTTTATATAGAGAATTTAATCAAGTTGGTACATCAAGGGATCATTTTCGACTTTTTTTTAGTAGTATTTTTCTTTGCGAAAAGGAAAACGATCGAATAACCGAATACTGCACAAAATAAAAAAAACGTGTTCAAACTTTGATATCGTCGTTCTTTAAATAATTTCATTAAAAATCTTCATTATTATGACATGTTATGAGAAATTTGTTAAGAGCAAATGATAATTTCCTCATTGATTTCTGATTCGTACGTTTTTACTAGTGTTATTATTGTGCACCCCCAAGATTTGAGATAGATTTGTGCCTATAAATCATATATAAATACCTAAAAATCTAATATTATATTAATACATTATTTTTTTTTAATCGATTGTCACAATTCATTTTATATACAATGTTTTTAAGCTTGTTCGGGATATACACTATATTACACTTACAATGACCGCCAACCGATAAAATATACATTGGCAATTTCGTCGTAATTCAGATTTTAGAAAATCATAGTTTCAGAGACGATACATTGCATCAAATATTTATTTTGTTTTGCCTAAGACAAAGTAGGTACCATACTGGTATGAAATTATAACGAAATGTTATTTAATCTTTTTTATTTATTACTAGAACCCGGATTTGTGTGCATTGAATATTTTTTCTAGTTGATCATGATCATGTAATATGTACTTGTACATGTAGGATATTATATTTCTAATGTACCGATTAATTAAGATGATAAATATTCTGAAAATGTAGGCATCTGAAATCAATGTGAAGTCTACTTTAAATAGACTTTCCCCATTTTATATTATACCCCTAAGACCTAAATTCTATTAAAGTTAAGATAATACATTTGGATATTAAACTTACATATTATATTAAAATATTTTAAAAATGAGAAAATCGTTCTGAAATTTGTTAAAAGGTACAGAATTACTGTTATACGGAGAAACAGAAAATCACAGATTTCAATCCAAATTAAAATCGTATTGAGCTTTCGGCACAAAAACAGACATATCTTAATTTTAAGATATGAAAATATTTGATTGATTCAGATTTATTTTGAATATTAATATACATCATTTATTGGAAATTAATTTTTTTTTTGACAATTCTTGAATGCGTATTTTAATATTTTCGTGTACATATTTAAACATTTTTATTGCATATTTGGCTAGTTTTTAGTTATATCTTCGGGCTTTGTAATTATTAATAATTATAAGATGTTATTAACTTTATAACATTTCACTCAGGATCGTTATTCTAATAATATAGCTTTGCATTCAAGTCTGAAATAATAATAGTAATATATATATTTATATATATATATATTACTATATATAGTATATATTTGAAAAACAAAAGGACCAACTTCCGCCAATGACCGGATATTAAAAAAAGTATAAGTATATAAAACAAACAAGTATTTAAATCTCAAAATTTATAAATATTTTTATAGGTTTATTATACTAAAACAATTTTGGACAGGCTACTCTGCAAGTGTGTAAATTTCTGGTTTCTAAACGTATTTTAACAAATAAGTTATAATTATTATAAATTAACATGTTTAAAACAATTTATTTAACATAGGTACTATACTTATATATATAAATTTAAAATCAACAAAACGAATACAAATTTTTAATATCTATATTGCTAACCATGGAAACAAATACTAAGAACAGGCAGACGGATTTTATAAAATATTCACTCTTCGAGCGTACTTATATTAGATTTACTGTTTTCTATCAGCCTAATAACTATAAGACAACATATCGATAGGACGGACGGATACAAAGAGGATATAAGGTGTTTAAACTTGTGTTTAGAAACCTAAAACATACTATTATTATTTTTCTTTATTTAATTCTATTGGTTCTGAGAGGATCAATGAAGCTAATGAAAATTCTACAATCATGTTTATTATTTTATTTTTTTGTAAACAACGTTTTGTTAAGAAGAATATTATTGATCCAATCACTACATGTGCACCAATTTTCTGTAACAGATGTGATCAGGAAAGTACTTTGGAGTATTTTTCGATAAATTCGCAAGGTACAAATAAAACGGGAAAATGTGTTAGTTCTTTGTAATTCTATAAAAATGAGTCCAGAAATGTGAATTTTATTGTTGACATAGTACGTATTTTAATAATATATAATATAATCGTCCTATATTTTTAAACGTTTATACAATTTATAAATATAAATATTAAATCATACCTTCTTTAAAATTATTTATAGATAATTATATCTAATATAAGGGGTACCTATATTTTTAAAAAGAATAAAATTACTTTAGTAGAGTAGTAAAATTGGTTTCGTATTACTACAATAATAATAATTCCATAAGATTTGTAATGAGTATTTTATATTTTATATAATAATGTTTCTTTGTTATAAAGTATTTTGCCCAAATAATTTAACCATGATAATAGGTACTGCCATATTGAATTTTGAAAAAATGAATTATATGAAACTATGCAATATATAATATGTGAGACGTACATAGGTATATGATATATAATAAATATTATGATTTTTAACAACAATAACCAACTATTAACTTTATACTCTAAATTTATATTTTTTAATTTATCACATAATTATTACTCAATTTTGGAAATTCGAATTTCAGATATCTGAAAAATGGATTAAGATTATGTAATACAACTTACAAGTTTGAAATGATTGTAAACCGTAATTACCAAAGAGTTTTAAAAATCCACTTCAAACACCCTAAAAAAATAAAACAATTGTATAATTTTACAATCATGTGTTTTTTATTTATTTATTTACTTTATTTTATTTTTTATGCCTGTATACATTTTTTCTAATGGAAAATTATTTTCCTTTATAACAATGCTAGTATAACGTTGACATTCTATTTTAGAATTTCGAATCTCGGTTTACATAATTGTAAAATTTAATGTTTTTAAATCGAAAGTGGCAGTATGGACAATAGACCATCTATTTTCTAAAGATGGAAAAGAACAATAATATGTGAAAATTCCAATGATTATTGACAGTAATTATAGAATCACGAGGACATATATATTTAAAGTACTTCAAAATATCTATATAGATATAAAAAAATTTTTTATAATTTAAAAATTCCCTATGTCAATTTTGAATTTCTGACTTCTTCGACGAAATTATGACCTTTTCGATCATATAATATAATTATTGTGTTTTTGTTTATGCAATGTTAGTGCAATGTGATTTTGTATTTGACTCGATTATATATATATATATATATATTAGAAATTATAACAAATTAATGTTTAAGATATTTTATCATTTAAAATTACAATATTTGGTGATTATAAGGTATAATGTAATAATTGAGAACCACTGCTATAATGACATTTTACTTCGCCGAAACTTTAATGACGAGTTTAATTAAGTAATAATTTGTATCATATTCGTTAATTATCGTATGTACTATCATCCGCACAAAAACGATAAAGCTACACGATCGAATTCCAATTTTCAGAGTAACCAATAAATAGATGGGAATGACATTTACAGTTAATTCGCTTGGGTGTGGTTTATTTTTATTTCATTTGTACACTGAAAGTTCTCGGACATAATACGTGAAAGGAAAGACTCTTAAATATTATTCTTTTACACACTATATATATCCGTATCAGTTTTATTGGTCGTATTATGTGAACAAATAAACGTCTTCGATATTGAATGGCAGTTATAAAAAAGGATTCTAGGACATTTCTTCAATAGTATATATTTTATTGACGTGAAATACATAAATTTCATGAAATAAATAACACACGTCACGCTGATTATATTATTTAGTTTAAAAGTAATTTACATTGCAATTTGATTACGAATATGTATTTAAATTCATTATGTATATAGGTACACGAAATTTAACTTACAAACACGTTTCCACTTTTAACAAATCACTTATGAAGACTAACATTGTTATATAGGTATTTGTATTTTGTGTAAATCTAAATAAACTATAGGAACACGAGTAAATGCACATTTTAAACGATTACTGCGAAGTTTTTAATTGTGTACAAATATGATTTTAAAATAAACCCGTTTTAAGGGGACGTATAGTACCCGACTCAGTTGTCTTTGTCTGACACAACATGGTGAAATTGGCTTTTGTATTTCCGATTTCGTGAACTATCCGGTGATTTTAGGGTATGATGACTTATTGTCATAATTAATATAGAGAACATAATCTATGACATGTAGGAAGTACTTTTACGATAAGTTTAATTTTAAGTATTTTACTGCAAGTGTATGAATAATGGGATAATTAAACTGTGAATGTTTCAATGTATTGAAAATATAATTCCTACGTGCCATAGATTATGTTCTATTTATTAATTATGATAATAGATCATTATATCCTAAAGTCAACCAATTATTCACGAATTTGGAAATTTCGCGTGTGTCAGACAAAGACAACTGAGTCAGGTACTACTACGTCCCCTTATGGCTATAAGTAGCCTACTGTCTCATCTAGTCAACAATCTAATATATAGCTATTTAAAATCATATAGTTTATAATATAAGTAGTATTATAGTAGTAAGTATTATAGTATATAATCATATAGTTAGTAGGGGGTGTAGAAAACATAAACACGGTGGATAGTACCTATACTGGTAACGAATGTATTGAATACTAGCTGTACTGTCAGTATTATATTTAGTATATTTTAACAATAATTTATGGGAACAACCGTGGTTGGATCTGACTCACTACTAATTTCAAATACTTACCTATAGATAAATAAATATACAGGAAACCGGTTTCAAATTATTAAATTAATAATTAGTAATATTATAATGAACGTTATTTCTAACATTTTAACTATTGTACATTTTCATCTACATCATACATAAACCATATATAGGAAAAATGATTATAGTAGTTACAGTTATTGTATATATAATATAAGATCAAAAAAAGATAAAAAAAGATCATAAAAGGTCCGAGCATTATATATTGTAGTGCAAGACATAATTTCTAGTACTTTGTAAATATTAGAAACAATTGCCGTATAAAAAAAGATGGTAAAACAGTGAACGGGAGTTTTGCCAAAATATTCATTATTTAATACATAAAAAAGTATTGTTCGCACAACAACAGAATGTTACGCGCTGTTGTTTTGTGTGTAGACTATAGAGAAAAACTTACTCCAGTGATTCTCCTAACCTCAAAAAAAAAAAAATAAATAAATAAATAAATTCCTTAACATTAAAATGTATACGTGTTTTTATTATTTTGTTTATTAATTTATGAGGAATTTTTATAATGATATATAACAATATAATTCCCAATTTCTATTCAGTATAATGCCAATTATAATATAATATTAAAAATTGTATTACGAGTATATAATATACTTAATATAAATTAAACGACGAGTGTTTTTTGCGACATTACATAATGAAAATATTATCGTATATTAATGCCTAATTAGTGCTTATTATTACTATCAAAAGTATAATGTTGCATATGAAAATATAATACATATATATAGGTACATATTTTGGCAATTTAATAGATATAATTTATAAACGGGATTTATTCAAAATCCTAATAAATTTAAATCGCTTAATTTATTCAATAAATCATTATCATAGAGTACATTAGTATTAAACACGTGTTTAATGTTCATGATAATGCTACACACCAATTTTAGTAGTATTAAAATATGTCTAGGGTCTATAAATACAACCTCTCTCTGAGTAATCGCAGTGTCAAAATGTATACAAAATATGAAAGATGAGAATATTTACCATGTCGTACCGTAGAGTTTTTTTAGTTAACATTTTTGTCCATGTTTTTTTTTTAAATTTTAAAATTTCATGATTTTCAATCACGGATTTTAAGATTTCAAAAAACATATTGAAAAAAAACTCCATGCTCACGCACAGTAAATATTCTCATCTTTCATATTTTATATACATTTGACTGCGATTATACACAGAAAAGATGTATTTATATAGAGTGTGAACGTGATTTTTAACAAATATCATATTAACACAACAATAAAAAAAAGTTACTGACACATGACTATTTTTAAAATACAATTAAATATTTTTAAATTGTTGGATTTTCATTTTTCTTAAAATTTCATAAAAATTGCCTTTACAAAACTCCTTAAAAATCATGTGTATAGCGTCCTTTTTAACATTATTCCCTTCTTTACCCAATCTGATATTTAAAAAATATGAATATTTTGTCAATATACCTAATATATAAATAATACATTTTATCGAAAAACCTTAAATAGTGCCAATAAACTTGTATACCTATGTATGTATTTTCATATATTAAAACCTAAAATTATCCATTTTATGACTTAAAACACTTTAAATTTATGATTGCTCTAAAAAGTCCAAAATTTAAAATATACTTTGTACATTTTATCAAGTAAATACAGTATTCAATTATATATTTGGTGTATATATTTCAAGATTCTAGAACCATTATTTTTGAAATTTCGTAAAAATAACCATGATTGATTTTGAAGAAAAAGTGCAGTTTATATAATTATTCGATAATAGTTTCTTATGAATTAAAAAAAAAAAAAACCATTGAGAAAATTTAAAAATGACCTCTTCAATGCACGAAATAGTAATACATTTATTGCTGAAATGGGTATACTTATACACATAAAATTTTTTTTCTTTTTTGGGTACAAACATAAAAAAAACACATTAATGTCAAGCCATTTAATCACTTAGTACAAAATCTTAAAATTTACTTTTCCAAATAAAGGTAATAATATTAAGGAAACAATAAGAATTGCCATTTTTAAGTTATAGTATTATACTATAGAATATAGATTAATAACATTTTTTTTACAATTTTATATATTACATGAAATTTTCAGACGATAAACGTTAAACGGTTCAAAAATTGATTTGAACATGTTTAAGTCATGACGGTAGTCACACTGTAAATTTTGCGAATTGACTTAAATTAATTTATTCAATTAAAATCTTGTCAATAAAATTTAAAGATATTAGTATTCGATATAATGAATATATTGTGACTTGTATTCGCCCATTAAGTTTGCCGAACCAATATAATAGTATTAAAGACTTTACAGTGTCGTATTTTCGTGCGTGACGTTAACATGCTTTGGGAGATGCACGTTTCTAGAAATGTGAATTATTTTACAACATGCTCTATAAAAAATTATAGATCATTAGACTATATATATATAAACTTTTACATGAGAGATTTTTAATAAAATTATTACTAGATCAGTTATAGGACATTTAAAAATAGCGAATTCCGGGAAATTCAATATCTCAATAAATCGACTTATAATAAAATCACACATATAAAAATTTTAATTATTGTCCTCTGTTTAAACTTTAAATTTTTTATTGGTATAAGATTATTTTTAATTACTTTTTAAATGTATTCAAACACTTTTAAATTTTATATTTTAATTTTTCTAAAAATATCATTGAAATTGCCTATACAAAACATCGTAAAAATCGAACATGTAACGTCCTCTTAACAAATAATTGCATGATTAATTAATTATGTTATACGATTAATCGATACGCTTGTATAAATTATATATACATGTAATATAATGTATGTATCGAAATGAAAGATGCAAGGAAGAGGACAAAAAAATGTAAACAATATAAATTCAATAAATAATTATTCAAAAAACAAATAAAATTCAATATTATTATAATATTTTATGAAAATCTTTTTCGATGGAATTTATTAAATAAACCTTAAATAATATTTTTGCAAAAATAATTTCGAGAAAGATATTTTCTGGGGTATTACATTTTTAGAGGTGCACATTTTTTCGCTATTTTATTATTTAAGCTCCATGCTTGAATTTTTGTTTTAATCAATCAAAAAAAAAAAAAAATTTACTGATTTTGATTATTCCCGCGCATTTATTTTTTATTTACAAGAAAATACTTTGCCGAACGTATACAAACATAAATTCCCATACAAACTTTTTTTCATCTTGTTACGTCCTGTAAAGTATATTGATTCTTATTTTCCTGAACAATTATTGTTTTCCTGGCATTTTTCATTGGATTTTATGATCCTCCTTTTAAACGTTATATTGTTTGTATACTATTTAGTGATTATTAATGAGTTTTGGCATATAGTTTAATTTTACTTTAAATAATCTCGTATAATTAAGTTAATTGTGAATCGTTTAATTTAACTACACACTTAGTGTTTTATAAACGAAGTAGGGTCTTTTGATTCCATAAACATACAATATACATTAAACATACCAGAACAAGATAAGTTTGGCGTATTTTAATTATATTTTGTTATTAGAACGATTAAATATATTATATAACTTATAAACTATTACATTAAAACATTGAACATATTTTAACAATATATATAACTGTTTTAAAACTCTTAGAATGGAAATCAACTGTCCGAAATGTGATACTAATCGACACTAGAAATGTAAAATTCGTGCGGTGGATGTCTTAAATGTTTTGAACCCTCTTTTTAGGTACGATCCCGAGAAAAGTACGAAAATCTAACTTAAAAATAATCCATTCTTGTGGTGCGGGTCGATGACACAATTTGCAATTTTTCATTCAGTTATAATATAGAACGCTAATATACATTCTCGATGAAGATTAATCGAAAATATACGAGTATGTAGTTATATCATAATAAGTAATATTATGTTATGTTCTTTCCGGAAGATTTGTTAGGATAAGTAGATTTGCCGAGATATACCTTCTATTTAAGTGATATTTAAGAGATATATGGTATATAAGTGGGTTAATCGATAAGGACTACTGTCACGACACATGTATCGTACCGTAAAAACTCGGAGCGTCGTAAATTTAAAATATAATACTTTAAAATTATGATAGCAATATTGATTCGCTTGTCTGTTAAAAACCTCTTATAGCCGATATCAGTTTCTCTATTTATAACGTGGATAAAAAAAAAAATGTTAGGTGAAAAACCGTTTCACTGACGTTGATGGATAATACTGTTCAATTCTAGTGATTATCGTCTATGGAGTGCATATAAATCTATGTTCTATAACTTACCTAGCTGTCATTGAATCGTTGGCTTGAGATTCTCTTTATCGAACTATATATTTGGATTTTGAATACACTATCTGCTGCCATCGTGGTCCATTGTATATTTACATAAGAGCAACATCTATACAAATGGTTTCTTCATACGATCGAATTACTTCTGAAATAATGACAATGCTGATGATATAAATGACAATTTGAGAACAAGGCTTTTGACATAATTCTAATTAGTTATAGGTTTTATTCATCTCCTTCGGTTATAATCTTATTTCCTGTCTTAAAGAAAGTTGTCAATTATAATGCTTATTCTCAAACCAACATAGGCCAATAAGTGAATAACTACCTTGTCTCGAAGATATAAGACTTATTTATAAAAACAAAAAACCGCCCAAAAAATTCTTTTTAACATCAATGTTTTTGCAAATGACACTCAATTTATTAACTACATTAAATAATACATTTCTCACCTATACTTATTAATAATATACTAATTAAAAATATATATATATATATATATATATATGTTTTTATTTATTCCATTGTAATCTTAGACATATCGCAGGTATTTTACCTATACTTACAGTATCCGGCCCAGTGGTGGATCCAGAAATATTTCACGGGGGAGGGGGGCATACTATTGAGTTTATGTAGTTTTTATACTACAATATTTATAAAACCATAACATAAGTTAAATAGAATTATTATTGCATTCATAATAAATTTACCTCTGTTAAATCAGTTAAATATCTAATCGGTATATAAAAAATTATAAAAAAATATAGACGAATAACTTTCAACGAACTTCATAATTTGTCGCATAGTATACCTATACTCCCGTTATGCATCATATTTATAGGTATGAACTTTATTATGGTCGAACATCTTGTTCGGGTATCTCACATTTAATCCATAACCATAAATCAGTATCTAGAGATTCTTCGACCTCTTGGGTGAAATAATCCAAAAATAACACATGACACCAGTATATAAAACTTGTACTTAAACCAATATGGACCTATGGGATCAAACTGTAGTGATATGTAGCAAAAAATAAAAATAAAAAGTAAACACACAAAACACGATACAAGATTTCTACGATCATAAACTTTGCATTATACGTATCAAATGAAACTATTCTCAATGATCTCAACTTTTCATTGTAAAAAAACCGTTCATAGTTCATATATTCCAAAATATTTCTTTACCCACTAGAAAATTACCAAAATCCACTAATATCATTATAGCTATTATTCTAATAATTAACATGCGATGATTCAAAAAAGTAATTTATTTAAAAAAAAAAAACAAAAAAAAAACAATAATCCGTCTCGGGACGCCTAACCTAACCTGAAAAATGTGAAACACAATATGTATGTTCATTATTGAGATTTTCGTTTGATCGTGATTGTAAATTATATTATTTCTATATTATGTTGTAAGTAAAACACAGATTTAGATTTTTGAAAAATATTGTTCACATTGTAAAAATAGAAATTAATTTAATTTGATTTAATGCCTACAATATTAAATCAAATATAAATTATTATTATGATAGTTAACTTGGTGGGAATTTAAAGTGAGCTAACCGTAGGACGTTGTAGAAACGGACACTAAAATACTATATATGTACTTCATATGGTATTTTACACGAATGCATATTATATTATATAAGGTACATAAAATGATACACAGGTAAGCACTATGCACATAGAAGGGAAGATTTTAAATTGCTCGCCAAGGAAGGAGGGCGAAATGCGAAAAAATTATTTTGCCATATAATTTGTTTACACATATGACATAAATATAAATAATATAAAGTACATAGACGTAGGAATAATTAATTATTATAATGTAGATATGTACGAGTTCAATATTTACCTAATATTATATATATTATTATACCTATATATAACTATTTAAAAATTAAATCGTAATTAATTAAATAATTAATATGTTTAGGTATTACAAAAATTTTACAATGTTATACCTAGTGTTAATATTATGTTTATATTTTAATTTTAGAATTAAACGTAGAAAATTTATAACTTTAGAAAAAACAAATCATGCACTGTGACAAGTATAATGTACCAACATAATATTATTGACTGACTATGTACACTCAAGTTAAGGATTTAAATTTCGGCTAAATACCGAAGGAGAGGGGCAATAATCTCATACACCCTATTCTAAAACTAACCACTCGTATATGGTTATAACTTATAACTAGGTAAAATGGTATATTATGTTCGTACTTATTTCGTTCGGTAAAATATTAAATCGTTGCTTAGTAAACGTTAGTTTGAGACTGAAATTTAGCGAAAATATTGAAAATTTTTTCGAGTATATAGGAACTTTTATTTTCTTTTAAAACATTTTCTAGGTTATAGTAAACAATGTTCAAAAATTCGATCAAACGTTCATATTAAATAATTCTAAATACGATTCAGATACGAATTATTTTTTTATTATTTGAAAATATCTGTTATTATTATAATTTTTTGCTTTCTGCGGAAAGACTCCACAAACTGTGAATTCATTTTTTTAAAACATCTGCAGTGGAACTAAAAATACTTTAAGGTTTAAACACTTGAATATGTACAGTATCTGAAATTCAAACGAAAGTCATAAATTATAAAGTTGAAGAAGTTATCATCGTTATTATTGTTTTACTTATTAATTCGTTTGGAAATCTAAATAAATCGAGTAAAAAGTACTGTATTTATACAATAATATAGACACTGATAAAAATTTAGTAGTGTCAAAACTTGAAACTATTTAATGAACATTTACCGAAAAAGTTTAAATTTAAATACGTCGTTGGAATATTAAAATCCGTCACTGTCGAGGAATTTTCATAATTTCACACAGATATCTACATGAATAATTCAATGAATGGACAATTAATACAATTCATTATTTATGTTTTAATAAAAATAAATAAAAATGTTATTTTGTACTTTATGAATTAATGTTTTGTTTCAGTATAAATGTACTTTAGTGAAACTTTTTGTTCTCAAACCAAATAAACCTCATAAAGGTATTATTAAAATATATCAATTTACGTTTCAAACTGTATGTTTCCGTATTTTATTTTATTAATAATAATTTAATCGTATTTAGAAAATTTTGCATGTACCCATATACTCGTATACCCAGATATAACTATATAGATAATGGGTTCAAATTATATTTTAATACTCTGAAGTCGTAAAAATATAATTGAGTCATTTTTAAAGTTGAAATTAGGATAATAGTATAAAAACAGAATATTCACATTACTTATGATTTATAAGTAATTTGAGTATTTTATAGTTGTATTAAGTTATTAATTATTAAAAAATATTAAAAAATATATATATATATATATAAAGAGAAATATGGTTATTTATAAAATAACAATTTATATATTATAATTGGGTCTCGATTAATTTCCAAACAAAATTATGCATAATATATGAAGCTGATATTATATTATCTTTCAAACTCATATTAATTAGTAATTCACGATATAGTTTATAGATTTATTTTAATTATTTTGAAACACACGCACACATATTTCATAATAAAATGAAGGGTAAAAAATAGGAGTAAATTGTACCTATATGTAGAATCATAACAAGATAACAAGATTCGATAGTGTCCTTGGCAAAGAACAGAATTTCCGCCCCTAAATTCGCAATAAGGAAAAAAGCCATCAAATTTTTGGAATTGCGCCCCCATTCCTTAAAAAACTAGTTAATAGGTAAAAAAAGAAAGTCATCAACTTACTTTTACAAGATTTTGCAGTAAAATTATCGCCCCCCCCCCAATTTTAGAAATTTAGGGATAGATATTACTGAGTTTCGATTTTTGCACCCCTTTTTCTGTTGCGCTCTTGGCCTGGGCCAGTTTCGTCCAGCTCTTGCTATGGCTTTACTTATATGTAATATTATATAATAATATATAGTCGGTATAGTTGGTATTACATTATTAGCAGAACTTTTTAAAATATCTCTAAAAATGTACTCATTGATGTGTTGGACATTATTGGACAGTTATTGAATACTTGTTGGTATTCACTTTTTGAACCCCAAGTTCACACTCGGGCATTACATGTTACTTAAAATCTTTAAACAACATTTATTTATAGACTTGTTCGACGTTGAATTTGAAGCTTATTTTTCACTTATTCAACTTTAAATTTTGCATTGCACACTGTAAATACTCCAAGAATATTTCTCAATAGTTTTAATTACAGCTTAATTACATTGAAATTCTGCAAGGTAAGACAAAATTCACAAAGTACACAAAATTCAAATTCAAACAAACGCTGAGTGAATGTGAGCTTGATGTTATAAAATTGAAACTAGGATATATCATAAAACGGGATTCCAATATGTGTCAAAAATTGTCCACCAAATCAATACGCCTAAATTTATGTATACGTTTTGAAAAGTTCTACAAATAATATAATGCCAACCAGGCTATTTTACGTAACTATGTACAGAGAATATTTTATGTCTTTTTAAATGGGGTTTTTAAATTATTACGGGAAAAATAATAAGTATTTTTATAAAATTAATGATACAGAGCTGTTAAGAGCACTCTGTTATTTTCAATAAGACCTGGAATAATTTTATTTAAAATAATTTTTTGTGTTTGTTGTCAAATCGTCGATTTTACTTAATTATTTTGTAAATTTGGACCTCTTGAGGTTTAATAATATAATATTTAGTGAATACTGGGTATAATATACGAAATACGGAGCTTCGCCTACCATTATCTTAATATATCATATCTCATTTTACCAATATTATATCATTTTAATTTATAAATCTTTGGGAGGTCTTAATTAACAAAACAATTAATCAAAATCAACGATTTAACGATCAACATTAAAAAACTATATATATATAATATAATGTCCTATCGAAAAATATGTAAAATACATAAAAAAAAATTTACATTGAAGTGGCAGCTGGCTGGAGTGTTTTAGAAATTTTAATTTATATAATTAATTAATAAGCCCCAAATAACTAAAGAAACTTGAATTTATCAATTTATCAATATATTCATTTGTTTCACGTAATAATAAAAACGCTGTGTAGGTACAATGTCATAATAGATATACCCTATAGCTCATAATAATAATAACAATATAATCTGCACATTTTGAATATTAAACTTAACTTTATACATTGAATTTCAATCATTATATTTATAATAATTAATAAAACAATTTAAGTATCTTTTTTTTTTATAGAAATTAATTTTGCTATTTTGAAAACAATTTTTTAGAAATTATAAAAAATACCAGATTTAATTAATATTTCAAATACCTCTAAACAATATAAATGCATACTATTTCATATAACATATATATATATACCGGGTGAATTTTCCATCTTCAATTTTTATGATTGATGTTTTAGAAATTCAATAAAAAAATATTTATTTCCTATTTTTATTACTTATTTTAAAAAAAACATAATTCGTATTTTTAACTTCGCGCTAACCAGATATTAAATATATATTTTTTCGAACGTTTCGGCTTGGATATAAATGCCAAATACCCGCAACCGTTTATTATTTATGAGTAGTGTAGAAGACTAAAAACTTATTCTCCTGCAGATTCCTGTCCCTCGACAGCTCTTATCTATAATAAACTTGAAATGCTTATAAATGATTAACTGTTTATTGGATATTTAGAGAAGAAAATATTTTTCTTGGTGTAACACGAAATATTAATATAAACCTATAGGTACATACGTTTTCGAAAATAAATAAAGATCGAGAGTGAAAATGGTAAAAAGTTTGATTTAAATTTAATTAAATTTTTAACAAAATATTTGAAAGCATAAAAATCAGTGTTTCTGGTTTAAAGCATCACCCAGTGTATACATATATATATAGGTACTAAGTAGGTATTTATAATATTTCATCTCCTGATAATCCTTTGCTCTTCTTATTAATAAAGATAATATTCGCGTTGACACATCAGACCGTAGCACGTACACTCTTGGGTTTTCTCTAAGATTTTATATAATAATAATAATAATAATAATAATAATAATAATTTAATCAATTTATTTAGGTACAAACATAGCCATAATATTATTACCGTTATGTTATTATAACACATTTAGGTGGTATTTTCTTATAATATATATATTATACTGCAGTGGGTGATCTATACAGAAGTTAACTGAAATAAATATGACCTCGAATTTAAATCTAATATTTTAGTAAATAAGTAGGTAAAATATTAGCAAAATGGATAGGAGGTACTAAAATATACCTACATTGCCTTCTATTCTTTACAAAAATTTAAAACAATAATTTCTAATTTTAAAATACATGTACCTATTAGTTTTCATAAGTTGTTAATAGGAGAGTAGACGAATTGATTTCCGTTTGGAAATGGGTCAAATCAAAAGCTTCTCCCTTACGGTCTAAATGGGTTTTCGCAGGTAAGTAGTAATTTTTAAAAAAATTACAAATTAAAATATATATATATATTACCTATATTTATATATTTTTTTTTGTTGGTGTCCATTTAATGATGTAAATGTTCATGTAAATTATTTTTGTGATCATTTTGAGAGTATAAGTGTACTGTTAGTATTAAAGTACTTTATTATCAATAATCATTGAAAATTTTCAGAAAAATTCAGGGAAAAAATATTCAAGCTTACATCTCTAGTACACATTGTTACTAATTTATTTTAATATTACCATTGATTATATTACACTCAATGATATAACACTTAGGATGATAGTATTTAGTATATGTACACATGGGAAGGGAGATGATAAACAGTAAAAAAATGTCAGTAGATATTTACATTTTATTAAAATTTGAAAACTTAGTTTTCTGTGCTTATGTATATAATATAGTATGTACTATGTGCGGAGGGATTCGATTCGGCAACTATCGTCTACATGTATGGATAACAATTTATTCAAAACGGGAACTCATTCCGACATGGAAATTTAAACCGGGAAACAAATTCGGTATTAGCCGTTATGAGTACATTTTTGACATCAGATGTGGATAGAATACACATTTAAATAGATTTTTTTTAAAGTTAAAACAACTGTAACTGCAATTAACTGGAGCTTATCCATAGGTTAATTTTTAATTTAAGACCATAATTTATGTCAGAATTGACTAAAAATATTCGACTTACTTAAATCTAGTATCGATCATAGATGATTTTTGCCAGAAAAAACTTATAAAATGTATATTCCTGTCTTTAACAAAAATCTCGATTTTTAAAGATCTCGAAAATAAAAATATATTTTATTACCACGTACGAATAACATATATATAATTTTACACGGGCGATATGGTATTCCATCAACGCCGAGGAATAAGAACGAATATGTGTGTAATTTACTTGGAGTTATTTAAACGAAAGACTCGCGGCCCTGTCAAGAAAAATATTTTTTGAGACAATATAGTATAATACGTGAACAGAGAACCTAAGGCTTTATTCAAATTTTTAAAAATTTTATTTTCAAATTAAATTGTTTTAAGTTTTAGAATAATTTTTTAATGATTTAAACTGCACTCTCTAATAAATCAAAATGGTTTTAAATTAATACAAATTAATATCGTGAAATTTTAAGTTTGAAAATACAGAGTTAGAACTTTTACATATATCGTAGGCTAGTAGCTTTAAGAAAATTTGTGTATTAAACATTTTTCGAGAGGCTCTTTGAACCTTCATATTTTTAACGTTTTTCAATTATCGAATTGAAACAATGTTTTAGATAAAGTTCCACTTATGTAAACAGTATTAGGTAATTAAAGCTTATAATTCATAATAAATAAGTTATGAAAATATAAACTAAAACAAAATCATTATAATAGGTAAAAAAAATTCTATATACAAAACACAAAATCTTTCATACTAATAAAATTATAGTCAAATTATTAACATTTTCAAATTGGTAATGCTTAATTAGCTGTACGGAACTTTTTCACATTCCTACACATATAATAATTTTATTAAATATAACTTTTTCTTTCTAACAAAATTCTGAATATGATTTGCTTCTATCTAACACAAATTAAATTAGTACCTACACTTTCCATAGACAGATCCTTTCATTTCTGTTTTTAACTAATTTAATCATGTACTTAGACCTTATAGAAACTTTTAATGTATATAGAAATAGGATTATGGATACACAGTGTCTTTATTTTTCAAAAATATTATTTAGAATTTTTTCATATAAACTTCGAAAATTATATACTCACGAATAATAAGTTTCTTTTGGTTATCGAAAAACTGATTTTGTAAACGAATTTCGAGGGTATTTTATATCCTACGATAGCAGTGGTTGAAAATCATATGAAACACGTTCTTCGTTATATACGGTTATTTGTTTTAATAAATTTATTATATTTTATGTTGTATGATTGCGTAAAGAAATGTTTTTAAAATATTATCTTATCTGTACTTACTGTAATTATATTTATACAGTTCGTTACGATTATTTAACGTTTTTTAGATTTACGTTTAATGAAGTCTATTACATATAATAATAAATTAACATAAATACATATGTTTATTTAAAAACATCTTTTAAATATAAAAATCACGCACGTGAAAAAAAAACGCGAGTATAGAAAACAGATTAAATTTTACACCTATATTAGTATAATTGAGTCTATAAATAACCGTAATTTGGTACTATAATGCATACAATAATATAATAATATATTTTATATTAAATATTATATTTATAAGTACATAGTATTTAACTTTTTCTTCATACTTTACATAGATATATTTATTCAGGAGTTTAGAACTGTAAGCATTAAAAAAAATTTCAGTACCTACCTAACTGAAAAATAACTAAGACTCAATTCGATCATACATTTAAAATTCATTATCTTAAATATAATGAAATCTTTTTTTAAAACTCTGAATATAATATATCAAAAAAACAATACAACATTTTCATAAATGTAAAATTATATTCTAATAATGTTTGATATACATTTTTGGATCAATTTTTGTAAAATTGTGGAAATTCAACATTTAAAATACATTTTGTATTACCTTACCTATTGTCTGTTTAATAATATTATATTGAAAACTTATTTCAAAAGTTACTTTATCAGAACAAAAATTTCGTAAATCATTATTAGAACATTATTTGGATTAATGGAATGTTTTTTATTATGCTATGAAAGTTCTATTGTAGTGAACGAAATCATAAACGCGTTAAATTTCAGTATCGATTTCATTATTTAGATTAAAAAAATTAAATTAAAAGTCCTTGAGGAATAACCCTTCTAGTAAGTAGGTACTCTATTGCTGAATACTATTACATTTCCACTGGTCTCTTTAAATTTCATACCAATAATTTCGTTATCATACAATCATAATACATTACATTATAGAGAACAATAATAATAATAATAATAATAATAATAATAATAATAATAATAACAATAATATTATAATACATTTTATTAGGTACATTATAAAATATAATATAAATAATAATTTTATAGCACTTAGAGGGTGTGTTAAAGTCTGACGATTCAAAAATGTTCAAAAGTCTCCGGTATTTTTTTTCGATTCCAAGCTGTTATATCAATATTTTATTATGTGACGATTTTTAATCTATTATTTCAGTACACTTTGCTATTTTTCATATTTGAGTATTTGACAAAAATGAAAAGTTATTGTTTAAACATTAAGTATTCATATCAAGTTTGAGGTTGAAGGGTGTACAATACTCTGATTAATAGTTTAAGATGTAATATATTATTTAACGTTAAACTGACAAATAAATATATGATGGTAATTTATAAAATGCCATAACAGCTAGTACTACATATAAAATAACTAGTATCAACGAGACATATACAAATGTACAAATTATATTTAAAATTGTATTCAAAATTAGGAGTAGAAAATAATAAAATATTATCATTATTAAAAGTTAAAGCATACGTGAACGAATTCGATTTTCAAAAAAAATTCAAAATACTTAATAATTCACAAATATTTTAATAACAAAATACAATTTTGTACACGTTTTAATAAATTTGAAAAAAAAATGTCTATTAAAAAATCATGTAGGTATTTACTATATTGGGTAATGGGTTTCGCGTAAATCTATATGTACCGAAAGCCTTAGAAAACGATAAATTATATTTGTATAGTTTATTCAAGTACCATTATCCTAAATGTGTATATGTATACTATAATAACATCTGTACTCGCATGTGGTAAGAAACTTACATTAGAAACCTCTAGAATAGTTAAAACGGAAATTCGACCAAATAAACGTTGTGGACGGAGTTGATAAAGGGCAAAGAGAGGCTATTATTAATAAAAGTTGAAAAGGCGGGAAATATGTTTGAAATAAAAATTGTCAGCATAAACCGTAAATTATGAAAATCTTCAAAATATGTTCTTCGAGTGAATATACATTTGATTTACCTGAAATCAAAATAGAAATTGTGAAGGAGTGAAATAAATAATAGGAAAAAGAAAAGAAAAAATGTTTTCTGCACTACGACTTTTGTATATGATTACTTTATTTTTACGATGCATAGGTAGTAATGATTTTATATTACAAGGAAATAAATATGGGTCTTGCATATCTATTACCTAAGTACTTGAATGACGAGGTTACATCTGCTGCAATATGTATGAAATGTTTATTAATGATATGTGGTTATTATAGTAAATATATAAATAAAGTATAAGTATATTGTATAGTCAAATAAATCTATTTAAAAATAAATAATGTATAGGTACCTAAAAAATGTTCATTTTTTATTCAAATGTATACAATTCGTTCTACAACATTAGAAAAACGTCGATTAGGCAAGTCGAAAAATAAATTATTTATATTTGAAAATTTTAATTGACAAAATATTATAAATTTTTTATCCTTGTGATTTATCTTATAAAATCATATCACAAAATTAAAAATAATATCAATGGAACATTTAGAAAAAAAAAATATGTGAAGAATAAAATGCCTGTATAACATTAAAAATTATAATATGTTGCATATACCTAACGTAACTTAACATAATGAAATTAAAACTCGTCTACACTATATCTAGATGGAAAACGGTTAGATTGGTGTGTGATTTGCATATAAGTATAATATATGTACTTAAAATGACTGAAAGAGTTTTTTTAAAGGGCAGAGATTTACAGTAAAAACTAAAAACACCAGAAATACTTACATAACAAAGTTATATAAGCACAAAATAAGTTAAATTAGAATGGATATTTGATACTGATAAAAAATCGTATGCATTTTTATGGCCATCCAAAAAGTTAGGTCTAACGTGTTAAATTTTAGTCAAAAATGTTCATTAGAATTTGCATAAATTATGGAGATGAAAGCCTAATGGTTATTAATTATTATGTTGTGATCGAATGAAATAATAGTGTTATTGAGAGTTGTTTACAGTAATTAATTGAATTTTGAAATTTTTGACAAACAGTATTATCTGCACAGTGTGAATAAAATATAAGTCTAAACACTTTGCAAGTCTATTCTAAATTATATTTTCAACATATTTCAAACCAACAATAAGAGTTTCCAATCTGATTTAATTTATTCTGTGACTTAATTATCAAATAAAAATTAATATTTCTGTTCCTTTTTTAAAATAAAAAGTAATTTTTTTTACTCCCAAAAATCATTTCTATTTTATTTAGTTAACTTTTAGAGTTATTAGTATCAATGTAAACCAAATTAACAATAATTGTTAAAAAAATAATAATAATAATCCGTGACTATTACTTATACTATACTATATATACTACATAATAGCCACGGTTTATTATTATTTTTTTAATTTTAAGAATATTATTGTCGTGTGAAAATTTTAAAATGAATTAAAACTCATAAATGGTTTTCGTAATATTACCTACTGTTGAAATATACCTCAGCGTATATTTATAGCAATTTGCATATTACATACCTACCTATAATTCAGTTTTATCCTTTAATTAAAATTTAAAATTGAGATTTCCGAAATTAAACGAATTAAACGTAATATACCCACATTAAAAATGAAATATGGAAACAAAATGGATATAGAACCACGAATTTACGTTATGTTACTTAGATATATGTTGGATATACCGTGTGTATTGATTTAAAAATTTTAAAATAATTTAGTGTTATGTATTGTATTGATTATATATTTTTAATACAGTTATTATAATATTATGATAGTGATATACGTAAAAAAACGAATATTATACTTTTTAGTTTGAACGTTCAGGATTAGGTACTGATTTTGAATTTTATAAGAATTTTAATATATATTTTTTTTTTTTTGTATTCAATTAAATTTACAATCTATAATGTATGATAAACGATTAAAAATATACGAAATGTTTAATACATAAATTCCCCAGCCATAAAATCAGCACGTGAATTGAGTAATTAATACAAAATATAACTAAAGCAGCAGGTCTCTACACCATTTTCTTTTTTAATCTGCACGTGGGTTGTTAGGTATAGTATGTTGGATAATGTTTAGTGATTAAAAGGTTTATGTGTGATTACTGCGAAATTCGGTTCAGTAAATTAATTAAATTTGATTTCAAGTTAAGACTTTAGGTCTTTGTGACTCTGTAAATGTTGTTATTTGCAGTAAAATAACCAGGGGGGCATTAAGGCTAAATGTGTGTGTGCATGAGGGAGGGCGGAAAATATAATTTGTTGTTTATTTTAAAACGTCCAGAAGCAAAAAAAAAAAAAGGCCTTTTACATAGGAAACTCCGCGCTCCTAGCACATGCCGCTTTGCCATGCTTCTCCCTAAAAATTTCCACCCGGGTCAAATGTAACTTTCGGCCTCCTCCTTAATGTGCCCCTGAATGTACCTACCCGGCCGCAAAGCAGTGGCGTATATGAAAAATATATTCTGGCAGAGTTAAAATAGGATGAGGAAAAAAAATAAGGTTATTCCCGTAAATTGTTCCCAAAAATCGAAAAATCGCAATCAAAAACAGCAAAAAGTATTTTTCACAAATTGTAAAAAAAAAAAAAAAAAAAACAGGACAAAAAACATACTCTTTAAAGTTTTTAAAGTGGTATTTGAAGTGGTTATTGCAAAATATATAGTCTGTAATATGTAATTATACTTAGGAAAATGGTGTCCTAGACGTATTTCAAATTCTATGTAGTAACTAAATTAAATAACTCCTGTTCAAAACAAAAATGTACACATTATACCAAACAGAATGGTCAAAAATGAGTCACATTTGCCCATATAAAAATATTTTTTATAAATTCTTGAATCAAAACAAAATAATTAAAATCCATTTTTGATAAACAAAAAAAATTCGTTGATAGTAAAACTCGAAATTTTTTTAGGGCTTTCAAAAGTTTTTCGTAATATTCTGGAAAACGACTGGGAAATATTTTTCAAATTTTGTACCTTTTTATATTACTTAACATCTGCATTATCCGTTTTTCTGAAATCTCCGTGATTATAAAGTCAAATCGAATTAATTTTTACCAGAAAAAGTGGTTTAAACGAAACGAAAAATTAAAACATTATTTATTGTGAGACCAATTCATGAATTCTTGCTTCAAAAGAATGTTGCAGTAATTTATTGAAAATATAATCTTATTCATAAAGAGTTTGCACAGAACTCGTATTATTTATACGGATTATTGACGGGTTAGAAACAATATAGGTATATAAAATATAGGCGAGAGTTATTCCACTGTCATTTCAATCAATCTGATGATATAAAACATTTTAATGTCTATAAATGTGATTACACATATTACCGCAAATTACCAGTTGAAAAGTTTACAAATTAACTTTTCACCGTGCGTTTGAATGTGGTTACTGATAACTGTAAATAAATAATGAGAAACACTTCGTACTACATATTGTTTTATTTAATGATCGCGGATTATTGTACGGTCAAAATATATCCCAGATTATTTTTACGTTTGTATCATCACTACTCGTGCGTTTTGCATCCCTCTCTCCCTTAATAATCTCAGAATCCGTCTACCATAACCGTTCAAAATGTTCGTTTTACGTTAAAAACACAAATAGGTAACTTTATAATATACTGATATCAATATTTACATGCTGATAACTAGTTGCATTCACGGTTTTTTTAGTTTACCTATACATTCTATCCAAATTTCCTACAGTCCAAAAACTTTTTTGTTTTTAAAAAGAGGTTAAAAAACCTCTATTTCGTAAAGTAAGGGGGGGAAAGTTGTAAAAATTACCTTGAAATATACCTATTATATGTAATCTGCATAAATATAAAAAATCATAATTCAAAAATATTTACCAGTAAAATAGAAAACAGCAATGTTTCATTTTTGGATGCAACTCGAAATTCAGTGAAAGTCTAAGGTGGTCGCGGCTGGTGGGTTTCCCGAGTACAATTTCGTGGCATATGCGCCGTTTATATTTACCTACATATTATACCCAGTGGCGCAACTACGGGGGTGCTAGGGGTCGCTGAAGCACCGCCAATCTTATTTTAAGCACCCTCAAATTCCATGTCATTCTAATTTCAAATATCAGCTATAATTTTACCATTGTAATTTTATTTTTCAAGATTTTACTACGAGTTATTTTTTTTTTCAGCATGTTACAGCAGCGCTTTACTAATTTAAGTATAATAAATATTGAGAGAGACTTAGCTAATGACATTGTTCCAGACGAAATCTTGAATACATTTGCTAATACCGATAGAGATTATGTTTGACTCTTTAAATTAAAAAAAAAACAAAAAACATAAGAAAATATTATAAGTAATAAAATAAGTTACATTTTTTCCCAAAAATGATATTGTAAATGTAATGATCATATAATCTAAATATCGGCAATATGTAATGTTGGTTTTGGGGGTGTGGGGGGTGGAGCTCCCAACGACATTATAAGCGATTCATAATAGTAGCGCCCCCAAGATTTGAACTCTAGTTGAGCCACTGATTATACCTATAACCTATAGGTACGTACAGTATACAGTAATACAGTATGTACATTGTACGTATACCAATTATTACAACAGATTATATTTCCAAATTTATCTCTCTGTTTATTACCGTTTATCTTACGGTGTATCGTATTCGCGGAGAACGACGGGCCTTTAAAACTTTTGTTCCACTGTTGAGTATGAATTATGTGACATACCTGCACAGTAAACTGCATACCTACCATATGGACCGTACACCAAGGATATCTGCAATATTTTGATTTATTTTGATTATAACGGGTTGTCGGACGAAAATTAAACGACGAACAAAACAATCTAGAGGAACAAACACAAATTTCTCTAAAAATGAATGAAAAAGAACATATTATTATTTAGAAATTTCATTTTATACGGTTTAAGAAGAAATTCAAGAAAATAGCTCACAAAAATCAACGCGTATATTTTATTGCTATAACATACTTAATATACCTATTTAATAGGTAGGTACTTATATTATTGTTATTATTTATATTATAACATATTTCTTGTTATAACTCGAAATATGTACGGAATACAATTATTTGTTATAATTAAATAAATACTACGTCATTTATGGGTACCTACTGCATTTATTCGTAATCAATTTCCAATCTCCCTACAATACATATTTACACATTAAATCCTGAACTGAGTATATAAGGAATAGGTAATAAATACGCTTTTTTTCTGTCAGAAAACACGTTTTCTATTCGGAACGTGAAAAACTTTTCCAATTCTTTCGTATTCTATCGATTGAAAAAAAAAAAAATACGTATAAGCGGAACTTTACGTTTGCGGAAATAAGATCGCAATAAATTTCAAATATTTTCCCGAGATAATCGGAGAAACACGATAGAAATACAATAAAACACATCGTATTCATTATGCATATTTTTTTATTTTATTAATAGATACTGGTAATTTAAATTTTAAATAGGATTTTAAAATGCATGGATTGTCAAACTGGAAATGATGTATATATATTATATCGAGTTAATACAATTTTGTAAAGCGATTTTATAATTTTTTTTTCTAATAATTTTGAAAATTTTATTTCTATTTAAAACTAAATTATCTGTTACACCACGGATTTTTCCGAATTTTCATCAAATGTTGAAATGGCCATTTTACCGACGAGCCCGTGTAGATCGCTGAGATGTGCTAATTGCATAACGGCTATACACTATATTTATAATACATTTATATATATAAAATCTACATTTAGCTCATTAATTCAAAGGTTCTCTACAACTAATATAGATTATTATTCGATGAACGGAACTCTGAATTTCAGCAAGCTTTTCATGTGTATAAATATTCAGAAAAATTTGAGAAATTCACCGAGAATTTTCCTCTCGTCTATCCCAAATAATGTATGTTTTTTGCCAAAAGTACTTTTTCTCCTAACTATATAGTCTATATATACCTATCTATATCAAAGAAATCTTCCAAAACGTTATTACTTATATATACTATCTTGAATTCTATTATATAAACTCTTTCCTATCTCTTTTACCGATATTTCGATCAATCGTACCTTAACAAATATTATAGGTAATTTTTATTTATTTTCATCATCTAACAGTGGCGTATATATACAATATTTCCAGAGTGGTCTACATTTAACACCGTGTTAATTTAATAATTTAAATTTAATCAAATTAATTTATTTTGTACATAAATAACATTAACTCGTAGGTTAAAAGCTTATATTAAAAAGTAAGTAGGTACTTAAATGGTTAAATATCTTAATTAAAATTAATTTGAATTTTTTACTTTAAATTTTAAACCCACGGCCTTGATAAACAATATCTCATTATTCCAAATAATTTTATTTCGTACTAACAGGGGTCAAAAAATCCACTTAAAACTTAACCTCAATCCTGTTACAACAACAACTTATTTATTTGACTGTATTGACTGTAATTATTACAATATATGGAAAATATACACCGTACGTTTTTTGTTTTTTAAAAGTCTATCTAAAATAATTTTAACGTTTAAATTATCATATTGCAGTTTAAAAATAATCTTTTCTAGTTCTTGATCCTATTTAATTTCTACAACAATATTTCTAAATTATATTATTTATTGTTTTATAGGTAATATATTGGAAAACTAAAATTAAATGTAATACATTTTTCGGTCTGAACAGGGTTTCAAATATGTTCAAATCAAATCGGCGAATGCGACCACATGTGTCAAAGTTGAGGCACAGAATGACTAAATGCAAACGACAAGAACATAGATCAATGGACGAGCATGACAGAGATGAGAACACTAAAGTAAATGAGTGGAGTTACTATAGAGAAGACAAAATAGAAATGTGTGTACAAAAAGTAGTATAGAAGTGCACCTTTGATAGTAGACAAAATAAGGGAGAAAAGACTGAGAAGACTTGGGTATGTTTTAGGAAAGAAGAAACAGAAGCGGTAAAATTAAATTTTATTATATTAGGTATATTAGAATTATAACTATATTTTTTAAATAATACAACTTTCTGATAAAATGAAAATTAAACTCTGCGTTTCCATAAGTTTGACCTACGAATATAAGTTCAATTTAGCTGCATACGATGTTTTAACAAATAGTGTTAATTTATCAAAATTAAAAAATACATAGGTATATGTTATTTGCTTATATTTTTATGTGTAGTTATAAAATGTGAAAGAAACAGAAAACGACTTATGTATATAGGTAGCTCTTTTTAGAAATTGTTTCGCGAATGTGATGATTTATTATTGCTCTTTAGTATCCGACTATTGTGTTTTATTAATTTTACACGAGTAATGCGGTTTTTAAGTTTTTCTCATTGTATGTATAGAACATAAATATCAATTTTGTACCGAAAATAGCGAGGTTATAACTTTGATAATAACAGAACGTTTTGCGGGCGACATAGAACAAACAACTCCAAATTACACAAAATATTAAATAATAATATTGATATTGTACACATGTTCAATAAAATAAATAGGTAGATATTATTAAATTATTATTATATAAAATGTGTCATATATATGTTTAGTGGTGGGAAATTTAACGTTTTCATAAATAATGGTTGTCGTCTGGATTCAGGATATAACAGATTTTTTACATAGGTTCAAAACGTCCAGTTAATTATAACAAAGTATTAAATAATATTATTGGGACAACTATGATTGGAGTTCCTTTAAAAGTTCTCCGAACAATAAATAAACATTTCAGGTTTCGGTATTTAAACTTTAATGTAATAACCAGTTCCAAAACCGGTTCCTCTTAATACTCGGTTGCAATCTTTTTGTCAGGTACTGTGTATAGGCACGATTATATTGTTATCAAATTATTGTACATATCAGTACAATATACAAGTATATGTTATTACAATGAGTTAAAAAATAATATACCTATTATTCATGTCATATTAAACTGACAATACAACATTTTCAGACTTCCAAACTTTCCCTATATATTTACGTAATATAGTTATCAAATTATTTTAAGTTAAAATATTTGAATTAGTTTTTCTTAAAGTGACATGTTCCGTTTTGGTTGTTTTTTTTTTATATAAGACAACTCTATCGTATTAGGATCAATTTTAAAAATTGTTTTTGAATTCAAACATGCCACAGGTCCGTCCCAGCGCATGATGGATCGAACGTTAAACGTATCGTCCTTGATATTAACAATACATTTCATTTTGGAAATAGAAAACAAACAAATCTTGCTTAATCCCTTACAAATTATAAAACACATACACACACACATATATTGATATATATATATATATATCAATATATGTATATTTCGATCAATCAAAGAGTATAACTCTTGACGTGTGTCATTCATTCCAGTTTATGATAGCAAGTTGCTACAAAATATCATAAGAGAAAAAAATTTAATCAAGTTTTGAATTATTGTTTGCGTATAGCTACAACAAATTTGACAGTGAATATTTGATTGTGATTTTAAGCTATTGCCTAATGATGAATTTTAAGGAGATGGGTAGCAGAAATTTTCTGTTTCATTGTATCACACGCGTAACATAGGAATTTAGAGATATTATATTTCCAACATTCCGATTAATTTAAGGATGTAATAAGAATTCTAAAAACTGATTAAATTTATTGTGAAGTCTAATTTAGATAGAATATCTTATGTTTTTAATTGTATCCCTTTAAGTACCACTAATACTAAGTTAATACATATTTCGATATATACAAATAATTTCAAATATTGACATACTACATTTTTGTGGAAACAGTTTAAAAAAAAATGGGAAATTCTGAAAACTGATCTGAATTTGTTTATGAAGTTTATATCATAAGTACATATTTTAAATTTAATACTTGAAAAATAAAAAATAAAATTACTAGTTCCAATGAAACACTGGAGATATGAATAAAATGTAAAATTAAAACTCGTAGGTACGTATTTTTTTCTTAAGAGGACGGATGATTGTGATTGTTTTTTAAAAAATAATATTAGATACATCAATTAAACCAAAAAACATTTGTAATTAATAAAAAAAATTTAGTATGTAGATATACATATTAACGATAACAATTTATGTGTCATAATGTGAAATATAGTTCATACAATTACTGCACTAAAATTAAGTTAATATACATTAGGACATATAAATAATAATTACATATCCAATTTTTATGGAAGAAATTAAAAAGTAGGATATTCGTACTAAAAGAAACTTCACGACGAAATCAGATTTCTTATCGCACCATTAGATCAATCGACGGTACGTTGGTAATAGAAAACGTCATAAATTGCCATGTCACGTGTTTTATAGCTGATAGAGAGAAACAGAAAATTGCCACTTCAAATCCCGTTAAGCGTCGAAAATTTCGATTAAAACAGAGGTTTCCAAACTGTAGTGAGTTACAATTAAATTTAGTTTTATTGTTAGAAAAAAAAGTAAAAAAGAAAATATACTACTGTCTACATTCATTTATAATAATAATTATTATGTAGGATCTTGGACATACAAGTAGTTGCAATAAATAACAATAATTTTAGAACATTAAGTTCCGATTGTCACAAATGCAGGGATAGTGATCAATAAATTTACATAAATATAAAGTTGAATTTATAATATAATTATTATATATAATACCTATACATGGGAAAAAGTAGAAAAAACACAAAATTATGTTCATTTCGATAATGTAGCTACAAATGTCGATAGCATCTAAAGTAAGTGCATTATAATCAAATTTAGAAATGTATAAAAGATTTTTAATTTAAAAAAATTCGTTAGTAAATAACTTTAAGGATTTATAATTTTTTTTTTTTTTTATGAAATTTTTTGGTAATTTTGTCAAATTTAAGGACACAATGTAGGTATTTAATATTGATCACATTCATGGTGAAAAGTCTAATATTAAATTATCAATTGGAAAATCGATTTTGAAAGTTTTTGGATGAAATACTTCAAAAGAATACTTTTTCGAAAATGTATTTATATATTAATTTTCACCGTCAAAAAAATGTTGGGAGTCTCTACAAATTAAATCTCATATTATTATTATGTATGCACTGCATTATGCCGCATATATTGACACGTTTAAACGTATCGGAGTTGTAAAATTATTCGGTCTCGAACGAATAATATAATCTGTTTTGAATTTATATATACGAAAATCCTTAATATTAAAGCGTTATAATAAATGACGAAGGCGGAGAGACGATTGTAAATCTACTCAGTTGGTTATAATACGTATACGTACTTTTTTATTTGAAAACAATACATTTTTAAAAAATGAGACATTTATTTTGTTCGAGATTTATTATTATTTTTTTTTTTTTTTTTTTTTTTGCCACACTTGAATATTCTCATATCCTATATAAAATAGCGACGGATGTACGTGGTACGACATTTTCTTTTCTGCACTTTCGAAAATGCGAAAAGGACAATTCAAATTATGGCTCGTTCTCTTGAGTGTTTTTGCGAAATAAATAATACCAAATCCTTATAACTAGATCATTCGGCTTTTACGTACGCTTACGAAATTATTCACGTAAGAGCAATAAAATAATTTATGTGGTCGAACTATCTATAATCATATTAAAAAGCCATCATTATTTAAATTGAATTTTTTTTTTTTTGCATTCATCTTTAAACGTTTTAAGAAATTAGAAATATATATAAAGTGTTCAGTGCTTACTTTAGTTTTTTTCTTTAGTACATGTCTTAAAAGGTATATTTTCCGCAGTAATTCAACTTTTGTGATGTTATAAACTGAATTATTTTAACTGAAACACTTCTCTGTCATTGTAAATACCACTAGTCAAATAATTTGTAAGTAACATTAATGACTATAGTAAAAGTTAAAAATATCCAAAAATGAATACTTTTCCAAATATTGAGCGATTTATGTTTAAAAAAATCATCCATTATATATATATATATATATATTGTACCTAGATTACCTACGTATATTTTATCCACAACATTTCTAGTGCAATAGTATAAAAATTACAAATATGTACCCATAATAAATAATATATACAGAAATAATTATTTATATTGTACTTTCAATATGTATAATATTTATATACTATATAATAGGGTATCTGATACATTATAAAATAAATAGATTTTGTTTCCGAGGTTTTGGAAGAAGTATGTGTCGGAATACTAATTTATTAAAACAAACAATAATTCATTTATATTAGTGTATTATATAACTTTACTTCATTTATTAATTACACTAGGTTAGGTAAAAAGTTCAAGAAGACGCCAAACGCTCAGGATTTAAGGGGTTCTATAAAGGCAATTTTTAAGAAATTATAAGAAAAATTTAAACTTATTGGTTTAAAAATATTTAAGTACATTTTAAGTGGTTCAATGTCTATTCTATTTTTATTACTACGTTATCTTGATATTTGTTCAAAAATATATAAAACTGCCCTTCATTCTGACTACATCTATATAACTTCCTCAATAATTCTAGCGTTAGTGATTTTCAGCGATAAAACATATTTATGCAAAACTGTTAAAACGGCTTAAAATGATTTTAGAGTTAATATACTTACTATAAAATCATTAGAAAATAAAATTTTGGAGTGCATCTCATTTAGGATTTTAAATTTATTACTACTAAAAAAGTCATTAAAGCTTAAAAAAGTAAAAAATTTACTTTTTAAAACTACCTACATTACATTTTTTTGAATAAATAAATTAAGAAATCAAAACGAAGTTCGCTCCAAAGTGTTGTCCAAATTAAATGATTTAATAATAGGTGTTTTTATTCTAAAATGACTTTATAAACACTGCTTAAACGTATGTTTTTTTTTAATGAATACACAATGATTACACAACAATAAAAAGTAATAAAGACACAGGACCAATTTTAAATTACTTGTAAATTGCATTTCAATATTTTTCAATTATAATAATTTTATATTTCTATACACTCCTAAAAATTACCTTTACACAACCCGTTAAAAAACGAGTATAGTAAAGCAATATATATACACTATTATATAGCAATTTCTTATTTTTCAATGCACGGCTTCATGTTTGTTTGATTTGTAAATTATCATTAGTTAGTAACTTATATTAAAATTATACAATAATCTATTACATCCACCTGCTTGTACATAACAGCAATCTATTTTATAACCACGAAAAAATTTATATTTTTTTATTTTAAACAGAAGATTCTAATTTCATCAGAGCGTAAAAATGCGTAGGTACTCTAATAATACATATTAAAACATTAATAGATGTCTTATAAATTTCTTCAGGTATTATACCAAGAATATTTCAAACATTATATCTAGTTAATTAAATATTTGTATTGGAAATTTAGCAAAATTTTGAATATAACCACTAGCTATTATTACAATAAAAAAATTACAGAATCAAACATATTCTTGGGTACGATACCTCGAACAAGCTTCAAAGAATACACGAATATCTTTAAAAATAATTTCAGAGTTAATATCGTCTCTGTCTGATTGAATTAAAAAACGTTGTTTTTGACATAATATATGGCAATTGTGAGACTGTTTAATTGTTTTAAAAAGGAACACTTAAACTGTACTTCTTCATTCCTCAAAGAGATTTTTTTTATAAAAATAAATATAAATACTCAATATTTAAGTTTTAAAAATTATTTTTATATTCTTTATATTGATAAAATTGTTATCACAGAATATGTTGAAACAGAATGGACACTGCAGATAACTGATAAGAAATTACATCGATTAAATACATAAAAAAAGAAGGACAGACATGTTGAAAATGTAGTGGATAATATAATATAATCTTGTAACCATTTTCAGATTTATGTTACATTATTGGCATAGACACTGACAAAATGTACAAATTATTCGATAAAATAAAATTTATAGTAAGTATTACAAGGTTTCTAATGAACAGTGTCCATATTTTGGATTATAATATATTATAGAAAATGCGTTTCTATACTCCCTTTCCAAATTATATGAAAGAATCATTTGAAAAAACCTAAATGCAAACATAAGTAACAATATAAGTAGTTCAACATACGTTTTAAGATTACTTTGTTTTAGCTGGTGAACGCAGTAGATAAAATCAGCAAAAAACTAAATAATAAACAACACACCACCACTGTATTCCTCGACATGCGTTCGATCGTATATGACATGATATGTCTATTTTATAAGCTGCATAAATTGAACATATCGATCGAAATTATAAAAATAATCGAGTTCCGTCTTTATCTCACACTACCTCACAGATCATTCGTGGTGAAAATTGAGGAGCAATTATCATCGGGTCACAAAATCATAGAAAGAGTGCTTCAAGACTCGTGTCTTTCTCCGACACTATTATATTTATTTTATTCAATAATATGCCGGTTACGAGCGTCGGATTTTTGGCCGATGATATACTATTCTAATCAAAAAATCACAATAAAAATTACCTATAGACATTAACCTATTTTGTACATTGTTTGCGTACCTGTCGGTTAAAACTTTTATGGTTACGAAATTCATAAATTAGATAAAATGTATTTAAAAAATCAAAGAATTACTTCTTTAAAGAACCTTTTTAATACAAATTTTCTATCAGAAAACTCTTTAATTAAAAACTCCATTCGATTTTTATACCCAAAAAATATTCTATAACACATTTTAGAAACAAGTAATTGGCAATATACAAACGATAACCTGCCATGCAAACATGTCAATGATCCAACTGCAGAAACGAATTAACGCGGCGATGAAGTGGTTCAAATCATGGTTCATAAAAATTTATATAAACGAAACATTAGCGGTTCTTTTTGGCTGTAGGATTCCACAAATCCAAATGAATGGTAAAACGATAAAATAATCTACGAAAGTTGAGTACCTCGGCGTAACTATTAATTGATGTCTAAATTTAAATACTTACATTAATAATATTGTGAAAAAGACTACCCTTGTCTAGACCATGGTGTTTCCCATTTTTCTTATTCTTCGGTAGTTATTCCATACGTATTGAAAAAACATTGAGAAAATCAAAAAATGACCTGTTTAAAAAACTATCCTAGTCAAATTTGTTACTAAAAATCGGGTACGTGTGTAATTATTGGACCAAATCTTTTGGTCAAAATTTTGTTTCCAGAAAAAAAAAAACGAATAGCTCCTTCGGATATTACTCCGGATAAACATATAGAACTTTCTTTTATATATATATATATCTATAGAGTGATATATTTTTTTCATATTACTATAAAATAATACAGAATACCTATTGTCATACAAAACTAGTTTTATATAGTAACTAATATAAATATATATATATATATATAGGTAGTAGGTACATATAATTCCTATAGGATATAGGATTAAATATAGGATTATGTATTAAGTATATATAATTAAACTACAAAAATAAAATGGTAGTTAAAACTGAATTATATTAAATTATAACATATGAAGTCTAAATTAGTCAATAATTGGATGGATTATTAAAATATTTTATTAATATTCAAAAATAAAAAAATCGTAATACGATTTTGTTTAGTTTATTTTTCTTGGACATTTCAGCCACAAAAATATATTCAATTATTTCATAGTGCACCTATGTTCCCAGTATATCTGGCATCTGGTACAGATGTTTAAGTTTGTCGTTTTTTTTTTTTAGATTCTCCAGTCCCTTCGTCCCGATACCTTTCAAAGTTTATTTTATTCGGATTTGATTAACGTCTATGTCTCACATTTATACATACTAC
Source organism: Pemphigus obesinymphae (assembly GCA_025469235.1). Taxonomy (NCBI): domain Eukaryota; kingdom Metazoa; phylum Arthropoda; class Insecta; order Hemiptera; family Aphididae; genus Pemphigus; species Pemphigus obesinymphae. The sequence continues at coordinate 57,807 of JAIPRL010000190.1, forward strand.
TGGTCGAATTAGGGTACCTACGGTATAACTGAACCTTTAGATTTTTCGATATCATTCTTGCTTTTAGTAATTTAGTTAATCCGTAATAACATTTATTCCCAGATTGTAGCTTTGATTTTATTTCAATAAATTTTTCGTTTCTTATTGCGTTAATATCGCCAAGATATTTAAACGCTGTCACTCTCTTTAACCTATATGCGTCTACTTTCAAATGTCTATGTATGTGATTCGGTATGTCTTTTCTTTGTATAATATGATAATATATTAGTTTTATCGTCATTTATTTCTAGTCCTACTAGCTTTTCTGAGACGGATACTCTTTCTGTTAATTCTATGAGTGACTTCTCATCCTTCCCTAGCAGCACTATATCATCTGCATAGGCCAGTACTACCTAATCCTAGTGTTCTTCTATGTTACTTTCGGAATGATTTTTTCTAGTACTATATTGAATATTAAGGGTGATAAAGCATCCTCTTGTCTTGGTTCCGTCGCGACTTGTGCACCTTATGATATAACATTACCAATTTTAATCTTGATTTTTGTATGTAAAATGCTAACTTTTATTAAGTTAGGTAATTAATTTCTGTGGAAGATAAAATTGTTTTGGTATGTTTAACAGAGAGTCTCTTTGTATACTATCAATTATTTTCTGAAAGTCAAGGAATAATATATGAACTTCTTTATCAAACTTCCACATCTTTTGAAACAATTGTCTCAAAATAAATATTTGGTAAATATTATAGTCGACATATTTTGTCTAAAGCCTGCTTGATACTTTCCTAGAAGCTCATCTGCCCAAGGTTTAATTCTATTCAATAGACAATTGGACAGGATTTTATATGTAACATTAAGTAAAGCGATTCCTCTGTAATTATTGCAAATTTGCTTATCTCCTTTTTTATGTATTGGATATACTAATGCCGTTCTTTACTCCTCCGGGATGATTAAACATTTTGCCAAATTTCCATTATGAATCCATGAACATAATCTGACATTTCATTGCCTATATTCTTCAGTATTTTATTAGTGTAAGATTCTGTCTTCTCCCGAAGCTTTATGAATTTTTAAACGGTTTATTTGAACTTGGACTTCCTCTCTGCTCGTGGTTGGACCGTTCGTACTTTTAGATTCCATTAAAACTGGAAAAGGCTATCTGGTTCGTTACAATTTAGCAGTTTACTAAAGTATTCCTCCCATTTGGATGCGATTTCTTCCTTGGATATGATTAATGTTCCGCCGTCATTTCTAAGATATTTTTCAGGTGGCTTATAACCGTGGCTTAGTGAGTTTACCTTTTTATATAAGTATTTTTTTATATTGTAACATGTTTAATATAATATATATATATATATATATATTTTTTTTGTTTATTTTTACCACAAAATTACGACAGTATATACTTTTGCTTGTTTCAATTAATTATACGGGCATTATATGGAACCACCTCTAGATTACATTATATTATTACTTTATATTGAAGGCGCAACTGAATAACACTGTCATTTTATTTTATTACGTAGTTTCTGACAATGAGTGTCACCATAAATCGTCGCAATACTAATACACGTTAAGCTACATTTTTAACATGTTAGTGTCGGACCTAATGTTCAAAATGTGTAATTCCTTATCACTGTGCATTCTTATTTAACTTATTTTTGATATACTGATAAGCAAGGCTGGGCATTAACGAGTTAAAAGTTAAAATTAAGTTAAAAAGTTAAGTTAATTTTAATTAAGTTACTTAACGTGTTACTTTTTTTCAGATTAACTTTTAACTTAATAAGTTACATTTTTATTAAAATGAACGTGTTAACTTCAAGTTAACATTATACCAAAATATCTAAACTAAGTTAAGTTTTGCCCGAAGAACAATGCAAATTTTTGAATGAGGATTTTACTTTTTGGTACCTATACGCAATTTTAGTAGGTATCTACAATAGCATGCACGTAATCGATAAGAATTCATACCACTGACGCATACACCACGATGTTGGCCGTTCACGAATATTGGGCTAAGCCTGGTCTTTTTAACTACATGGATGTAGTATAGAAAATATATTAGTAATAGATACTGCTTATTCTATACTATATTAGTGTGAATCAAACAATAATGTAGAGATCTTGGCATTTAGGAGTTATTTTCTGATTTCTTATTTATGCATGGGTTTTAAAATGACGTGTTGTATTTTTATTTTTACATGTAGGTAAACATTTTTTCAGGCAGAAGAAATCCCTCAGTAGTTTTTTTGAGCGTAAAGAATAACCATCCTTTTTTACCTTTTTACGATATATAGGTATATCGAACTATTTTTCCTAATTAGGAAATTCAAACTTTTAACTAAGTTAAGTTACTTTTTTTTCAAAATTAACTTTTAACTTTAAAAGTTAATAAAAATATACGAGTAATTTTTAACTCAACTTAGCTTATATTATTTTCAATTAACTTAACTTAACGAGTTAAAAAATATCGTTAACTTGCCCAGCCTTGGTGATAAGGTATAAATATTAAAATTTATTGAGAAAATGAGTATGTCTTGTTAAAGAAATCATCGAGTAATATAATATATAATATATAATAAAATGTGGCGTATACAGCTGCAGCAACCGAAATATCGATTTAAACCTTCAGAAATATTTGTATTTTTTTGTGGAACACATTCCAAAAAACCAAATTTGGCACTTCTTTTTTACTGTTTGTATTATATAATATACATCAACGCGTTATTGAAATAATTCTTAAACCATATAACGCACGCCTCGTTTTAGTGTGGGTATTGATGTATATATGATCGAATAAACGCAACGAAATATTTTTCTAAAAATATGATTAGAATTTAATACAAAAAATAAAATCGATGAATAACAGTCATATTATAATATATTCGCCGGGTTCTGTTATTATTATTTTTCTTCATATATACATAATGCATATTACGACGAATCGCGTCTTTATTCAAATTCTCCACAAACTAAAAATGTAAAGTTATAATTTAAAAAATGACCCAGCTTCACCACCTATCTATAGACGTATACACGTTTCTAATTCTATGATAAATACTAAATAATAAAAAATATCTCTTGGATTATTTGAAACAATGTACCGTTAAGGTTAGATTATAGTATTATCGAATTGTTAATGAAGTTCGTTAAAACTGATTACTCTTCTTCGGTAGTATCGGCACAGGACTTATGGGATACCTTGGACCTATATCAAAATTTTTCTTCAAATTCGGCAGCTTACAAATTAATAATTTAGGTTTACCTATATATATATACATATATAGGTACAACCAAAACTACAGATTGATGACAAATGAGATCGCTATACATTCGCCATCCATATTTGTCGATCAGAAGAAAATAATAAGAGAGTGCAAGAACATTGTCGAGTTGATTATATACAATTAAAACTTAATAAAATAATATTTACATTATATAAATATTATGTACAATTTAATTGTTGAAATAAGATATAGCATATGAAAACGCATATAAGATCGTTACGTTTCGAAAATTAATCTTCTTGATTACATAAAGGTTCATTAAAAAAACCCCGTTATTAAAGGGATTTAAAGGTTACATTTTTTATTTTGATAGGATATCGAATACGTATAGGTTGAAAAGTTATCCTGTGAACGATGACTCTGCAGTGTAGACATTTTTAGCTGTTGTAATTAAATTTTGATATTTCTGGACATAACGACTCGAGGAAATTGTTTTCGTAAGGTCAGTCTCTACAAAAGAATTAAGGTTCCAAAATCAACAAAACTATATTATACTATAGTTATATGATTACATATTATATATTATGAATATATGGTTGTGCAAATATTAAGATTAGAGAAAATGAAGGAATAATGATGAATGGAAACTGTTTAAGTCTATTCGCCTACAAGGGCGCCTGCAGTTGAAAATTTGGGGGGTAGGGGGAACCTTAATTTGTATTAAAAATCAAAAACACTATTATTAAGGGGGAATACTTGCGATTTTCAAGAGGTTCTATATAAAAAATGTTTAAGAAAAATAAAAATCTAACAATTTCGTGAGATTTAAGTATATTTTAAAATTAATCTAAAAATAGCTTAGTATCTCTTTTTACTTTTGTGCAATTAGGTACAGTATTTCCGTCTAAAAGACCAATAAGCGGGATAAAATTTTGGAACTTTGGAAAGTTGAATTTAAAATGTGTAAACATATTTAAATTGTCAGTCTGTCTTCTAGAAGACGATCGAGGCATTTTTCTTTATTATTGCAGATGAAAATAAAAGCAACGTTATATAATATTTACTTTTATATACATTTTTGTAATCAGTTCTGTAAATAAGGAGTAAAATAATTTATTTTAAACAAATTTGAGTATTAGTATTACTTATTAGGTAAGTGTCATGTAAATTAAAAGACTATTTTGACTATTTATCATTAAATCACAAATAGATTAACGAAAAACATAATATTCATATAGATGTTTTTATTATCTATGAATATTCACAAATTAACGGCTGTAGTGGTAAGGTTGATTTTAACATTATACCGTATTGGCGTGTATGTATACTGTGATAATAAATTGGCGGAATTCTATGATCACCAAATATTATCAATAAAAATACGGGTAATGGTTATTGGTAATTTTAATTTTTAATCCATAATTTTTGTTCAATATTGAGGTATTGTTATAAATAAACAAATAATAATACTTTAAAAATAAATAGTTCTATAATCACTGCAGTTTGCAAATACCTGCGATATTGGGATATTGAATTTGGATTTTGGATATAATTTTTTTAACTTAGTAAAAAAGCTAGAGGATGAGTTATCTCTCCCCTGCCCCCATTGTGGGCGCCCATGTTCATCTATGCGGATGACATAGTCTTGTTAGGTGAAGATAAACGTAAAGTAGTGGATTTATGTGACAGATTAATAGCATCGGCAAAGGAGGTCGGACTACATATTAACACTGAGAAAACGAAATACATGAAAGGCAGTAGAGAACTAGATAAACACGCTAGTAGCGGTGTGTCAGTACGAAATCTAAAGAGTAGAACCGTAAAAATACCTGGACACAATAATAACACAACCAAATTAATATCAAATAGAAATTCAATAAAGAATGAAAATGGGAAATAAATGTTTCTATGCATTAAATAACTTACTAACTACTGAGCCATAAAGTCTTCTTAAAGGATGTAAAATTTCAGTTATATATGACTATTATACGGCTAATATTCATGTACGGATCACAATGCTTTGAGCAAAACACGAGAAGACAGGTTACACATTGAGGAAGGTTCTGCGGAAATATATGGACCAATTTTTGATCAAAACACACAGGTATGGAGGAAAAAACATAACCAAGAATTGGTGGGTCGGTTCAAAAGACCAAATATTGTGAACGAGATTAAAAGGAGTAAGTTAGAATGGGCAGGTCACGTATGTAGGAAACAACATACCATGATACAAAGAGTGCTCTAAGAAAACTTAAAAAGCAAAAAGCCTCTAGGTAGGCCAAGACTACGTTGGGAGGACTTCATTAGAAAATACTTTTTAAATATCATAGGAGACTATGGAGACCGGGACTGGAAGGAGATAACGGAGAATAAAGAAAAATTGAAGAGGATTTATAGTATGTAAAGATGGTCTTTAAGGCCAAAAAAAAAATAAATAATAATAAATCTATATAATATATAGTTGTGCTGAAGTGTTTGATTTTTATTTTTTAAAAATGTTTTCATTTTTGCAACCACATAAATTTAACAAGATTTAATAGCCTGTATCAACAACCTGAGTGTGATCATATTTACAAAGTTGATGAATTTACTCGATTTTAGTAACTGATATATAACAGTTACAGTTATTTTATTTGATTAATTATAAATTATAACTTACATGAGTTACAAGTCATTACTAAAAATAAAAATTAACCAGTTGTGTCACTAAATACAATTACTTTTTCAAGTGATGTTTTATAATTACCCGAAAATTTTGAAAATATTATATACATTTGACAACACGCGTCTTACATTTAATGATTCGTGTAAACTTTTGGGGCTTCTGTCTTAAATGTGTCTACTTCAACTTTATTCGATTACTTCTTCGATTGAGTCAATATTAGCACCATTTATCAAATTATTTAATAAGAAACTCCAAATAATACTCAAATCAGGTAGATGGGTGAAAAAAATATGAAAAATATACAGATATGTAATTGAATTATACATTTGATAAATAAATGCACCTAATTAATAAATATATATATATATATAATAAACAATAGATTTTGTTCTATGATTAAAGTAATCAAATTGTTAGTATCGGTTTAGTATAATTATAGTATCTACCATTATCTATGACTTCTTCAACAGTTCAATAATTTCAATATCATAGAACATTTGTCAATATGCTTTAATTCAAATAATTATAATGATATATATATAGGTAATTTTGGCCGTGTTAAATACTTCAAAAATTTTTCAAAAGTCTCCCGAGTAAGTTGTCTATACACCATAGATAAGCATCCTTATTATGAATTTTCACCGATAGTATATAATATATATATACTAATATACATGCTTGGAATTACTAGTACAAAGATATATATGGACCCGTTAATTTGATAATATTATATAAATAATGATTTTCAGTAGCTACTTTTTAGTGACGTTGTAACTCGTTACTCGCAAGAATTGATTACCTATTTATATTTTCAATGTGCATATATATATATACATACACATGATAATAAAGTGTGGACAATTAAAACGATTATTATTTATCTGCAGTGTATTACAAACGTTACCACGCGTCAAATGCATTATTTAATTTCTACGGATCCATATTATACTATAATGTAACGGAACACTTTTATGCCTTCCGTTTTAATATAATATATTATTCAAATCGGTATTAATCACACGATTTAACGTTGTAAAAAACGTGTAAAACGGAATGAAAATGTTTTGTACAGTTTTTTTTTTTTTTTTTTTTGATCGGGCATACCTATATATATAGGTACCTACTACACACGATAATATTATGCACGATACACAAACACATCACACGACGGACCATAGAGAATAATTTATATTATTAAAATAATTTATTACGATTCATCGAGTGTTACACAATACCCGAAGTCAGTTTAATCCGCAAATATACAATACCTCCTATACAGTCGAGTAAAAACTTTTCGACGTTTACCGTGTATACGCGTGGGAGGTTGAATATAAACTTAAAACGAAACGCAAGCCGACTTATTGTTTTAGAACACATGACACGATTAACTATACGCGTATAACGTTTGGCAGTTGAAAGATTTTTTTTGGATTCGTTAAAACAATAATTTATTCAATCCGGTGCGTATGAGTATATATTATATGTATATATGGTACATTATGTACACCTACTCCCGTTATTCTCGTGAACAAGATTTGAGACGGACGTCATAATAGTGTAATATTTTGACGGTGAAATAAATAAATATACGTGCCCAATATAAATAATAATATTGGTACCGACAGAGTAAAAACGTAATAATTATTTTCGACCAGAGAATAAATACGCGATTATACGACTATACCCGTGTGTGTGTGTGTAGGTAACAGGTTATTGGGCCGGAAGAAAAAAATAAGGGTTATATATATATATATACATATTTTTTTATTTTTTTATTTTTTTTTTGGTTTTCGGTGTAATTTTGGCAAACGTCCCTGTTAGCCAGATGCCAAATCAGCTATTGCGGTAAGCTGTGCGAAAATCAACTGAAGTATTTATAATAATATATATACTCGTGTCACCCGAAATGTGATTTCTTTGCCACTGACAGCCAATAAATTTTTGTGCGAAAAGGGATTACTGCAATTTTTCTCTTCCACATTAACGTAACCGGCGGCGCCGATTTACGAGGACCGTCAATCACCTATTACATTGTTCGACTGTCGCATCTACCTACTGCAATAAAATTCTAATAACACCGGATAAGCACATTTATTGGCACTAATCGTTATGTTTTTTTGTAAATCTTCCCAGTCCCGTCTCACGAAAAACGCTATGAACGAGTTTCCGCAGGGATTTACTTTGAAAATCCGATAGGACAATCCTTCTCTTTCCTCAAATGTCTTAATGCTAACCACTCTTACTAGCCGGATAGATGTATGAACTTGCAGATTATTATGAATGGTAATAGTACAAATACTCTTTAGTTTCCATAAAGTTAGTACTTATGTATATATACAAAACACATGGTTATACTTTATTTAATGGAATAATTATTTTCTCGGTTTCAGTTAAAATTTTCAGGTTTTAAAGTAGAAATGTATAAAGATTTAATAAAGGGTTTCGGTTTTATTTTTGTGCTTACGAATTGGTTGTACCGATTGGATTTAGATTTCTGTCTCAATCACTTTTAAATTAAGCCGATGCATTTCAATATAAAACAAAAGTCGTTCAGATATCGTCCGTTTGGTACTCGGACCGTATAATGTATACCTGTTACCTATTATTATTATTACTATTCGATTCTCAGCAGATTGATTTTACGTTGTTTATTATTTGTATTTTTTCTGTGAGAAACTAACCGACCAGAAGGAATCGTATAGGAGTTTCGACGTTCGTATGTTAACGATGGAAAATCAATTCTAAATAATACTTTTAAGAGGTCATTTTTGGATTTTTCTAGTAGTTTTATTGTGCTTGAAGAAAAACAACCTTTTGCACGGTGAATGCAAAATACAATTAATTTTGTTATTTATCTTGCATTTATACAAAACTATACAGTGTATACCTTTGTTTCTTTCAGAAAATATATTTTACTACTATAATAAAATAATATAATATATAATATAAAATAATACTATAATATAAAAGTTTTTTTACGTAACTTTAGTATTTAAGATAGTACATGCAAAAAATGATTATTCTCACCATTTTTTTTTTTTTATAAAAATTACCCCTTTGAGGTTTTAATTTTTATTCAAGACCAAAAATTATAATAAAACTAAATATATAAATATGATATTAAGTACAATAATCGTATTTGTTGTCATCATGAATTTAAAAATTAAAATCCCGGGTGAAACTGGTTGTGATAGCTAATATATTTAAAATACTAAATAAACTATATATAAACTATATACTTAGATATTTAATGAAAATAGTATATATAATATATATATTTAAAATACATTTCAAAAAGAGCATTTTTTTTTTATAGAAAATTAATTTTATATATACTTTGTTTTGAGAGAAGTATTTTTTTAATCCCCCCCCCCAAAAAAAAAAAAATACACTTTCAAATTGAAATTAATAATAATAATACATTATCCTGTCTGAAGACCGCTTTCTACTTCTCATAACCAGTTGTAAACCGCTTCTAACTTTTTAAAACAGTTAATTACAATTTAAATAGGCTTTTGACAAACATTTATAATATTTATGACTATTCGTCGTCCAAATATTTGATCTCTGCTTTCCGATCCTGGAATATTTGTTAGATTATTAAAATTATTTAAAAAAATATTTCTTTTAACCACGGACTGACGTGTACTCGTATACCTCGTACATAATCTATATACTCTGTACGTATCTAGCCTATATAATACGTCCATGATTTAAACAATCGCCAATAATTTGATTTACTGATTAATCTATATACTTCACGTTTAGTATACAGAATAGCATAATATAAGTAGAAAACAATAACAATAAAGAACATTAACGACTATTTTTACATTTTTATATCTTAAATTTAATTTTATTGCACCAGCTATAAACGGTATCATTATATAGAAACGACTGACGACCCAAGAGCATATAATATATATATATATGTATTATATTATAGGTACTATGTGTATATTTATATCTATGTGCCTACTATTAAGATGTATCCATTAATAATTAAATGTCATATTATTATACAGTAATAGGTATCATAAAATAAGTATTAAATCGTTATATTAAATAAAAATACTAAAAATTATGAAAGCATGATAAATAAAACAAATACCTAATATTAATAATATAATAATATAAATAATGATTTTTTTTTTTTTTTGAAACTTAGAAAAAAGTTAGCGGTTATTTTTTTGTTACTTTCAACATGAGTTATTATTGGCTCCGTTACGATCACCGGTAAATTAAATACACTAAAATATAATTTTTGGTTACCGGTTACCGATGACTGTTTCTTAGATTTAAAAATAAAATCAGGGAAGCGGTTTTCGATTCTAAAAAATGAGGTTTTTAATCGGTTTTCGAGAAAAACCGGTTACCGGTTTTAAGCCCTGACTAAAACCAATTTTTTAGGTCGGTATCTATCAAAAAGGCCCTATACGCTCTATACGCTCTATATATTCCATCGAAAAAAAATATATACAGACGTTTAAAAATCCACATAATCCAATATATTCCTGGCTTCACTCAAAATCTAAAATGCAAATTTGGAAGTTTATCCCTAATCATTGTATTATATAAATATTAATATATGCAATATACTCTAAAACTATCGAAATATATATTTAAAGTATATAATATATATATGTATGTCCATATATATGTAACATATATACCATGAGGGGAATTGTGAATTATAATATATTGTTGAATAATACGTTCATATTTTTAATAATAAACTCATCGATCATCATTCTATATTAATTCAGTATTTATTATTTAGTTCTACTATTTTTAAAAATATATATACTTGATCAGGGGCCAGGGGCGTGTGCATGAAATAATTCAGGGTATTAATAACTTCCTCTGAAATTTAAATTGAACAATTATAAATCCAACCCCGGAAAACTTTTTCTAAGCACACCCCTTTTGTATATATACCTATATTGTATAAAAAAATTAACGTTTTGTTTACAACAAAAAATTATATTTACAATAATAACTTTTTTCAAACCCTCTTGCAATTCAGCCTATACTTTTAAGTACATTATTAAGTACAGTATTACTAAAAATATGCGTTATAATACAACATAAAATGGAACAATATATTCCAAATCAACGAAAAGACAACATATTAAGTAAAAAATGACTTATGTATTTATGTAAAAGTTTAAACATTGAAAAACTAATAAAAACCAAAGTTATACAAATTATTGTAACATAATTTCTTGATGATTGTACGTATTTTGTACAGTGTATATATATATATATATATATATATATATATATATATGTATATATTATTATTCTAAAAATTACTCGGTTACCCAATTATTTATTAAGAATTTTTATTCTTTTGAAAATTATTTTCTAAACTCGTATTTATTTATGTATAACTAGGTCAATGATATAAAAACGAAAAAAAATGGTAGTATGTAAATATAATATCATTATATTCGTTCAAGTTGCGTTGATAAAAAAAAGAGACCGAAATATTATCGTATTTTAAATGTTTTACTTTGTCATGATAAAAAAACAGCTATAGATAAGAAGGTATATAGCGTGTTAGATGCAGGTTAACATATTTAAATCCACTTTTTTTTATGCGGAATCGTCAAATCTTAGTTTAGTTGTAAAGTTTTAAGTTTTTGAGAAATTGTGTTCAAAATTAATTTTCATATATTATATATTCGAGTTATATATTATTTGTTAATACAAGTCTATACTATATATACTAATATATATATATATGTATGTATGTATGTATGTATGTAATACATTTTATTGTTATAATTTTTGATTATATATGTAGGTATATATTTCTTACAAATTTAATTTCGTAAAAATATTTTAACTTTATTCACATAGTTTGTCTGTGGTAAATTAAAAATTCTTCTTTTTACCTTTGATATTTTATCATATTAACTTTTGCAATATTTATATTCTCTGTATCCAATTCTATCGCTATTTGCATGAGATGTTTTCAGAATTACAGATTTTTAACTCTATGTATATGATATATATTATGTATAATCTGCTTTATTGGTGTTTAGTCAGCTTTTACATTTTGTTATTAAATTGTTTTAACTTTTCACAAAAGTACATTTATTTGAATAATTTCAATTTTTAAATTTTTTTTAAAAATGTAATTATTTAATAAATTAAAGAATGTGTTATTACCATGACGAAGTAATGTGGTATGCCCAGCAATATGAAAAAATTTGAGAACGGTACGAGTTGTCATGGAATGAAATATAAGTTATGAATTATACCAAGAAATTCTGACGTCACTCAGTCTTATCTGCAGTCTTTTCAATATAGTAATATATACATAAGTTTAATGTTTACAGAGTTGAATATATTTAATCAAAATAAATATTAGATAACAATAATAATATGATAAGTGGACCGAATGACGTAGGCACCATGCGCGAAACTGAGTTTCTTACATACCATGTCATTTTGTCATGGTTATTACTAATATTTAATAATTATAATTAAAATATAATAAAGGTATTTACTACTAAATTTAAGTATCGGAACACAAATTTTTAATTTTCAAATAATTTGAAAGTATCGTATATGTAGGTAAGTGTGTGTGTGTAAATTAATATTACCTAGTGTGTATAGGTAAACCTCACTATCCACTACCCGTATAATAACCTTACCAGCATGACATAAAATATAACATTACCAGCATGCGCTCACCAATTATAGGCATACGCGTGTAAATGAAAAACGCGACGTTCATGAATTTCTTCCAAATTTTACTCAAAAGTGTCGCATGTTTTGTCCGTCATAGCAATTTAACATATATTCCGACCTGGACTATAGGGAACCAAATTTGAATATATTGACAAATTAACTTTTAATCGACTCTTTTATTTTTTCAATTTTTATATTCAATATTTTAATATTTACACAACAACTATTTAGTAGTTTTCAATTGCATAAAACAATATTAAAGGACATTAAAAAAGCAAAATAATTGATTACAAGTAATGTTTTAAAATCTTCATAGGATTATTCAATCGATCACCACCATGGGGGAAAAAAATATGTATTTTACTGTGTAAAACTCGCCACTCAGGTGATTATTCGTCCTAAGAGGATTGGAAGTGGTCATTTGTTAATGTATTATGTATATTATATAGGTAATCATTTGATTAATTTGCGTTACGCAGTGTATTTGTGTGAGTAGTATTTGGTCTTTAGTGTGTGTAAATACGTTTGACATAATAATGTGATGATGTGTACACTCGGACGCACAAACAAATGTCAACAAACACGGCTACGACTACCGTATTTGAAAAGATAATAAATCCCATTTAATCCAACACACCGATTGAGTGAATAGTGATATGTAAATATATGTATATATATATATATATATACAAACGTGATAAAGATTCTGAATACTTATGTGAGTTCGTCGTGAAATCGACCTTATGACGACTTTCTGACTTTTGAATTTTTTTTCCCTTGATTTTCGCAAAACATTAAAATGTCCAATCAGTTTTCAAAATCCATATCGCATAACTATAGATCCATCGGTACGTTGGAAATAGTCTAAATTGCTATGTTACGTGTTTGATAAAAAGAGACAAACAATTGCCGCTTCCAATCCCCGGCAAATTTCCAATATTTATCATAATATGCATTTTTTCCCTTCTCTCATTATTTACCACAATATCAAATGTATACATTTTTTCCCAATTTTTTTTAACTCATTGTCACTTTTTTTAAATTAATATTTTGTAAAACACCTATGACATTGTAATTTCTATACATTTTAACATGGGTTTTTTGTTAATTTTGTTTGTTTTTGGTGGCCATGTTTTTACTACTGAACATCATTGGTGAGGCTAGAGAAGTAACTTACGAGAAGTAAATCGAAAACTTAAGAAATATGAGTTTGACATTCAGATTGGAGCGTGTAAACTAGTTACATTAGTATGATGTTTATTTATATTAATTATTATATACATATTTTTATTAAAAATAGTAACAACTTTTCCACCAGAATATTTGATCCCCCAAAAATATATTTTGACCAATAACAATTATTTTCAACAAAATAATAATGTTCAAAAATTATATAATATCGTCAGAATGCCTAGCTCATAGCGTTTGATCTATAAAGTTTACATTAGGGATTAGAAAGTTATAAGAAAAAAATGTTATTAGAAATGTAATGGAAAATCACTTAGTGGTCTCAGAACACGTAAACTTGTATATAATGTAATGGGAAAAATTGAATTTCCATTGAATTTTCTTTTTTTTCTTTCAAATTTTAAAAGTTACAATTATATTATTATATTCAGTGTATTGAATATGTAATCTTGTCAACGTAACCAATAATTATTTGTAAAGTGTTTTGCTCTACGACCACTTAGATATTTTCCTTTGAATTTCTAATAACTTTTTAATGTAAATTTTGTAGAAAAATCTGAATAAGCTTGCCATTCAGGCAATATCAAATCATTTTTTTTCAATTATTGTTTTAAATGAAAATAGATTATTTGTAAAAATAACACATTGTTTTTTTTTTTGCTGGCTGACTTAAATTTTGAGGGTTTTTTTGTAAAATTATAACACTTCTTTTTTTAGATTTTAAGATATAATAATTAGTAATATTTTAACAGAGCATATAGTTACTAGTACTTATTCAGCGATTGCTGTCATGTTGAAACTTTTTTAGAATATATATGTTTCATGAACATTTAAAATTTTAAACATAAAACTCAAAAACATCTCAAATTTCGAAATATTTAGACTAACCTACTATCAAGTGTAAATATTTAATAGAATAATTTAATTTATTTAAAATACTTTTAAGAATTTGATTTTGTAATTTTCAGTACAAATTTTTTTAATTTTAGAGCTCCCAAAAGGAGGAATGTGAGCAAATTTAATCGAAGTTAGTTTCTATGTTACGTTAAATAAATGTCATTTTTTGAAATTTATTGAAATCTGTTTAATACTTTTCTCTAAAAGTTGACTGACTCAAAAATTTGAAAAATACGAAGAAATGTATTTAAAACGCTATTACGACATTATTATATCGCCGTGATTTTTATTGTACAAACATTGTTTTAGTGTCATTTTAAAGTGTTTAAAATTTTGTTAAACATATCTGCAATTCCTTTTCATATATTAAGCTATTTACGCGTAATATGCATTTTTGTTTTACTTAATATCATTAGCCACCTTCTTCAGAGAATATAATATATTATCAATACTCTAGTCTGCCGTCTGCCGTTTTGTTGCGTTTTCATTTCGCACATTTATTTTATATTTGCAGGACAGACCTACCTACAGTTTGCTTGAATCTTTATATGTGTACCTATTTCCCAGTAACAAATTTGATAAGGATAGAATTTTGAAGGGGTTATTTTTCGAATTTCCAAATAGCTTTCTACGTTTTTCGCATAAACTATAGTATAATTTATACCTATACGATTGCTGATTTTATAAGCCATATTTTATTAAAAAATATTTTTTTTTTTAAATATATATCAATCTTTAAAAACATTTGTTTAAATATTCTTTTGGTCTGTTGACTAGGCGTTACCTTTTAAAGGTAACTATAAGGACATTTAAAAAATATAAAATATAATATAAACTTATATATAAAATCAGTACGAGTTTGAATAAAAAATATAAAAAAATTGTATTCTTGATTAATCGAAAACAATCAGTTAGAATTCTGAAAATAATACTCAGTTCGAAAACCAGAGATGTTGAAATTTCAATACATTTTGATTTTACAAAAATAAAATTTATAACAATTAATTCAATAAGGTAAAATAATAGATATTATATCGAAATAGATATTACCATCACTAATTATACGCATATTATTTATATGATCCGAAAACCCGTTTAGAAAATACGAATCAAATTTCAAATTTACTGATTTGGTTTGTGTACAAAAAATCATTCGGTCGAATAACAAAACATAATTCGATTAAAACTTAAAAAATATTTGGGCAAAATTGAGAACATTTTCAAGAAAGGAAAAAATGATACACGAAATGATACGTATAATAGGTACAATTATTTTATTATTATTTCTGATATTTATATATTAAGTTTAAAACTCCATATATACGAAATCCTTTTCTATATAATCTAATATCCATGTGTAACATTCAATTGAATATACAAACCCAGCTCTATGCTCCCATCAATATAAATGATAACATAGATACATTATATTATAATGCACTGGTGTTTTCGTCAGATTAAAAACTAACTGGCAATCACGTATGAATTATATGTACGATCTAATTAACAATAATCAGTGACAATTCTCAAAGCATATAATTGATAATCTATTTATGCACTTTAAACTACTTCGAAATTGTTCAACACATATAAATTAGACATACATAGTATATTGTATATACAACAATATAGACGATAATTAAAGTTTTCAAAGTTTTAGACAAGTGTAATAGCATGCCAGAAACAGTGAATAACATTAAACATCCGACTATTAATAATTAATTTATCAACAGATTTCTTTAGAAACCAACGACTTTTTTTTTATTTTCAAAATTTTATTTCACACAAAAATATAAAATATTCTTTTGATTTTTTCACGTAATATAATAATTACAGTATACGAGTTTACCTATACGTCAATACAATGAATAATACAAAAAAAATAATGAAACTTAAAAAAATTATAATTTGACACTTCATACATTTTTATATCTATCAAATATATTGAAGTAATTTAATAATTTATAGGTAACAATATTAATTGAAATATTAAATTAAGTATATAAAATATATGATTTCTATTACAATTATATTAGTTTATACAAATTTAAAAAATACAAAATTATAAAAAAATAAAATAAAATAATATTTCAATGTTGAAATGTTTCAAATAGTTGATTTGTGTCTCAAATGACTAAAATCAAGTAAAATCCTTATTTAATCCTTAAAAATTTGATTATATTAAAATATAATATTTATGTATTTTGCGAGAGCAGATTATGTGATGAAAGATCATTTGGTTGAAGGTCAAGTGATCGAAATGCAATGTGGCATGTCAATGGTAAATTTTTGATTGAAAAATCAAGTGACGAATATAATTTAATATAATGTAATAGAATGGAATTTTGGTTGAAAACTATATTAATTTAATAAGTTATTTTGGAGTTATCGATTTATCAATATCAAATTTAGCTATTTTTAATAGCTATTATATTAGATTAAACAATGACTATAATAATATTGGTTAAAGAAAAAACATATTTTTGTCGACAACTAGAAAATTTAATATGAAGACAATTATTTTTAAGAGGATACCACACATCTGATTTTTAAGAACTTTGAATAAAAAATTTTCTAATATTTTGAAAAAAATGAAAATCCATTAATTCAAAAATATTTTAATATATTTTTAAAGTAATTTAAAAATAGTCTTGGTTCAATTTTATTATTGTGTAATCACGATAGTTGTTAAAAAAATTGTATGCATTTTTATCCAGTTAAAAATATTGTATAAAAATAAAACAAAAGCAAATGATATCTAATGAATCTAATGATTAATAACACTATCAAATATCCTATTAGACCATGTTTCGATATATTGATTTTTTTTTTAACATGTGTTGATAGACAGTAAATAGTAATTTACAAGAGCCTACCCAAAAACAACATGTTTTCATTAACTACTGCTATAGTAGTCATTTTTTTAGTTCCTAATATTACAGTAGTACTGACCCTATACGAGTACATTGCATTCGTTATTTACATTTAACAAAATTACAATATTACTGCTATATCAACAAAACGTTTTAAAATTAATTATTTAAATTATGATTACGTTATAATATGCGAAAAATTAAGTAATGATATGCAATTTATTTTAATAAAATAAATACAATAATAGGTATACAATATTATAACTTTATAATTAATAAATTTGAAAAATATACGTACATATAATCTAATTTTATTTATTTTTCTGGTTGAGCAGCATAGTAGTCTTTGAAGCAAAGCGGACACAAAGGGACTTATGGAAAATACTAGAGGTGGGTCAAACTGTTCAAAATTCGAAAAATCAAATCGAACTTCAAGACTACGGTTCGGGTTTGAAAGTCAAACTTAGGAGTAAAAAGTCGAACCAAACCAAACTTGATGAAAGAGTTCGAACTTAAGTAGAAGTTCGAACTCGAAGTGAAGTTTGGTTCGGACTCAACATTAAACTAAAAGTTCATAGTTCAGTTCGATACTTAAATTTTGAGTTCGACTAAACTCTAAAAAATATGTGTATACACCAGCTAATATAAAGTTCCCATAGGTCTGCTGTAATGTTTAGGGACAGAACCATTTCCTCTTTCATAAGAGACAGTTGAAAATATTGTTATAGCAGTAATACAAATTTTAAGATGGTTTTTATACTACTGCTACAGAAGTAATATTGGTCTACTGTCTTTTAGCTCATAAAAAAAGTAAATATAAATAAATTGGTTAGATAGGGTGCTAAATAATGTTGTTAGTTATAATTTATTTTTTGTTTCATATTTCTAATATGTTTATAAATTATTAAAATTGAGAAATACTAATGCAAATTTTCATTGAAAATCTATATAGGTGGCGTCCTGGTACTTCAGAATGCCTAGATATCAATGAAAAAAATAAAATAAATTTCAATTAAACATTTTCAAAGTACGGACTTTACATTTTTTATTCAAAATATTACTTAAGATCACATTAAATTTCGATCATTCGACCTTCAAAATAAAATTGATAAATATACTTACTACTTTTTAATTAAAACTTTTAAGGATTAAATAAGGATTTTAAGGATTAATTTAAACTAAACACATGTATTGAATGGCGATAATTAAACATGATAACGTTAACAATAATTTGTCATACAAAATAGTAAATAAATGTTTCCACACTCACTTTTGTTGTGTGTGCGTAGTAATATTATTCTCTAAAAGCAAAGTGTTTAAAATAAAATAAATATTTTGTAAAAATACATTTTATCTACGAAAATAAAAACTAGTGCCTACCTATTTTATAACCCATTGAAAATATAATAAATACAAGTATTACTGGGTGATTGTATAATTTATATGGTTTAAAAATGTAATACACGTACTAAAAATAAAAATAAATGTCTATAGAGTAAACGCACAAAGTAAAATTTTTTTAAAAGATAACATCACGAGTTATATAAATAAAAAATCAATTCGAAAGTTAAAGTTTATATTTCTATAAATTCTAAGTAAAAAATCCATTATTGTACGAAATTTGATCTTTTAGTGATTATAAGCTTGTATATACTACCTATGAAAATTATAGCATAAATTATAAAAATATATAAGTATGGTATATTTCTAAAATATTCGACATAATTTGTATTTTAACCATTATCTACATGAAAATAAGAATATAGTTTTCAAAAAATCTTTATTTCCATTTCATGGAATAAAAAACGAACATTATTTTATTTTTTCTAGAGAGTATAAAAGAGACACATTTTGAACGTACATTTCATATATTCGTTGGTTAGACAGGGACAACAAATACGGGTATACGTCCTTTTAATGCTTATACACTTATTTCGAATTTTTAGCTGTATAATTATTGTTGTAAAATTTTTTTTTGAAAAAACGTAATAGAGAAAAAGTTTAAAAAAACGATATCAAAAATATAAAAACAAAATGGAAAATAATATGTTTAATTCGGGAGGTAATTTGTGACAGGAAATCAGTGTACAGTGTTGGAATTCCTTGGGAATACTAAAGGAAATCTTTAGGAAATATAGGAATTCAGAAATTTGATGTACTTACATTTATTTCACTCGCAAATTACTCTTATGGTTTAATTTAAAATTAAACTAATTTTTATTTTTCTCATTTTAATATTTAACTTAAAAATAACTTAAATATATATATAGACAAATTTATACTGAATTAAGTATTGTATTGCTTTTATACTTATATTTATAGTTGTATTTTTTTAATTTTTCAAACTATTAGTAGAAAAGATTTAAATATAAATTATTTAATTTAGTTCTAAAATAGCATTTTTTGTATAACTTTTATTATAAATATTATACCTAAGTTATTAGTTAGGTAATTTATGATTGTGAAGAAAACTTCAACCAACCGTAATATACAATTTTATAAACTTTAAGAACTTGTTAATTGGAAAATATTTTAAATACCTACTTTTGTATATTTGATTTACTGATGTTTCTAATTCATTAACATTACGTATTTACGTGTTTAATATTTATATCACTTAATATTAAGTATATACCTACGTCCTACCCATAGACTATATTAGATGAAAAGTATTATTTCTATATTATATCTTCCATACCCAATTTCAAATTTTCGATTTGTTTTCTGAAGAGGAAGCAATTCCCACGTATATTTAAAAAAAATTCACGATTATTAGCAAGATCGAAATAACAGTCTTTTAAATTTTATGAAGGATCCAGTATACTTTGCCCTCCCCCCCCCCTTTAATAAGCTACTTTTGAAACATTTTTTTACTATATTTTTTTTGAAATGCTTAACGGAAACAGAGTTCTCAAAAAACTGTTAAAAATACTAAGTTGAAATAAAAAAAAAAAAAAAAACATTTCAAACTTTAAACTAAAAACGATATTAATTTATATGGTATATACGTGTATATTGATATATATTTATATAGGTACTAACCGTATTTTCTTCTTTTTTTGCAATAGTGTTCTGGCCGGAAATTCTCTCGTTTCGTAGGTATAGATGCACGCAAAATATGAAAGTCGAAAAAGAAATAAATCCACTATACGAGTTGAGTGCTGTTTATTATTTTTTTTTAATTTAAACCGTTTCTTTTTTTCTAAAACAATTAAAATACGATTTTATAGGCGAATACGGCTCATCTATTGTATGATATTGTTAGGTATACATTTGCTGGTACGAAAATTAACGGCGCGGACAATATCGCGGGTAGCCGACGAGCTTACGGGTGTGTAATCGCGGCACAGACTAAACGCGTGCCGCCGGCGAAAAAACGAATCCGTCGACGGTCGGGCGCCAAAAAAAAAAAAAAAAAAAAGTCACCACGTCTCTCCTCCAAATAGCACTTCCTCTGAGCACATGCGCGCACCCATCCACTATCACATCACATTATATTGTACAATGTATCTATTTTGTACGACGACAAAAATAACAAGTTATAATTTATACCTAATAATAATATTGTTGTATTAATTAAGAAATTAGAGATCGTAGAAAGACCCAATGTTAACACTTCAAAACTGGCCGAGTTATATATTATTATTATATTTATATATTATTATATATCAGTCGCCGAGTTATATGTAGTTACACCTCTAGTTACACCGCACTCGATTAGATAAATCACGAGTTATCAGTTTTGGATAGAAATGTAACGAAAGTAACGCGTTATACGTACGTAATCTTGTTACAATTTCTATTGTATGTAACGAAAAAGTCACATTCATCACTGAGTTCGAGTAATTTCATTACTTGAAACAATATAGTAAGCCCAGATAAAAATATTAATTTGCAGAGAAAATTGGAAAACTTGGAAATAAAGTACGGAAATTCACAATTTATCGAACATTTTTTTTTTTTATTATTATTATTATTATTTAAATACAATATAGTCCAGAATACAAGTTTTATAAAATCATTGTTTATATATTATATGTATATTTTTTTTTTCATAATACATTTAATAACAAAAAGAAAAAGAAAAAAGTCTTCAAGAATGCATAAATAGTGTCATGGTCTTTCTTTTGACGTAAAAACTATGTATGTGCAAAAATTTAGTACCTACACACAGCCACACGTGACCACATTTTGTTTTTACCTGAGATAAATACACTTAGGTACAACGTCCTCTTATAAGGATGAAAAGAATAAAGAGAATAATTACAGTTGGAGATTTCAAAAAACAATTTACATTAAGAAATTGTTTTATAATACCAGGAAAGGAATAATACATTTTAGAAATTGAAAAAAAATAATGTGTTTGTTATGAGATAAAAAGACAATCAAAGAAGATGTGAATCAACTTTGTCTGAGTAAAAAATGCAAAAGGTACGGGCGGAATTTAAGATAACGGGAGGAAGATTGTTTGAAAACGAAATTAGGAGTAAGAAACAATCGTTTATCTAGAAAGGCTTAATTATTATTATTTTAGTCATATATTAAGGTTTAAAAAAATGTTTGCTAAACAAATTATTAAAAAAAGCTTAATTCCTCAAAATATTACTAAACAATATTTATCTCAATTTTCAATATTTTGGTATACTACCTTTCAATAAAAAGAAAAATAGTTCTTAGTTCTGAAGGAGTTCTTAAGTAAAGAGCTTTCTGATCATTAATTAATGCTTTATTATGGTGTTATTTTTCATTTCCATTTCAATACTTTTCTTAAGTACAGTAAAAGAAAACTACTGAAAATGACGGAAAATTTTAATAAATAGGAAAATAACCAAACTTTGCTCAAAATCATTTTATCGAAAGAAATGATTTCCTATGGCTTAAAATATAAAATATCCACCACTAGTATATTATCCAACAAGCTTTCACCCTCTACTAGCCTTTAGAAAATTGCGTTTTATAGTTACATTAGGTCATATATACATATGTATCCAGTTTTTCAAATTTTATTGTAATTTGTAAATATGAGATTATACAACTTTTAATGTACCTACCAGTATGCCTGGAGAATTGTAAAACAGCTAGTGAATATTCTTTAGATAATAAAAATTGTTAAGTCTTTTTAATATTATGTTTTGTATAAATGTATTTCTTACAAAAAATCCGGTGCTGCATTCATTATTATATGAAATATTTTGTTTTTAAATAATTGCATTTTGGATACGTGCACATTTTGAGAACATATAATATTTTACTACAAATTAGGTAAGCATATATACGTAGGGTAAGGACGAAGAATTCGAAAAATGAAAATTTAATATTTTTTTAATGATAAATTAATAATAACTATTTGTATGTTTTTTTTTTTGTCGATTTGATATGCATTTTTAAAAAATATATATTTTAATCCCACTTAACACGCATATTTATTTAGGTTCGTTGAAATTTAAACTGCATATTAACCCTATTTTATTGTATTTATTATATCTATATATATATATATATATAAAATATAAATTAAATAAATAAGACGGATTTAGCTTGGATAATTTATCTTTAAACATAATGTTACAAACGCATACTATATGTAGGAGGTTCGGTATACCTAATGCATAATTTACCTCATTATATAATAAATGTATTATATAAATATTAAATACCAACATACAACATTCTACCTTTATAGCAGCAGACGTTAAAACCACCCACTCATCCAAAAGTAATATGTTGCGGTCACGATATTATATACATTTATAGATTAGCAACACTGTTCTTAATCTGAGTTTACAGTCGGATAGTATACTCGGCCGAGTCACTAAAGCGAGTTACTAAATTCATTAATAAACCATGTGTAATATCTATGTCCACGCACATAGTATAGTGAAATAAATTAGCGCGTATGCACTCTAGTAACGTGTTTATTATCAGAAAATTTATTTTTAATAAATGCATTTTCTTTTTTCTTTTTTTTTTTTTTTAACGAATAGGTAAAAAATCGCTATGTTTATATTAGTTATGAGATATTAGATTCATTAATAGAGTTTTATTAAAAATTTGTAACGGGACAGAACCACTGTTAGTACCTATATACCAAACACATATTATTGAAAACGGTCCTTTATAGGACCAATAATAAACAACAATAGGTACTATATCTCGCCTGAGAATACAACCGCACATACACGGTAAACTCGGCGACATACGTACCCAACGGAGTATAAAAAAGTGATACTCCAAGTTGGTACTGTGATAAATGTATAAAACAATTTTTTAGCGCTTAATGAACGTAATGGCCTATTTATGAACTATGATTTTCATTATAATAATATCATTTTACATTATTGACATTACGCTGTTAGTTAGTTTAACTGCTGTTTTTACGACCACTTTCAATCGCTATGTGATAAAACTATTAACATGGCCATTATATCTTATACCGTGGTACACGCACCGGCTATGGTCGGGGAAACAGCGGCACCGGCCGACACGCACGCACACGAGCCGGACTACGCGCACGCCGGCCGTTCGACTCACGGCGATACAGTACGGGTTGGAATACACCCCGAGCGGACGAGGCCACGGCGCCACCGTCAACACGTGTACTCTAGACAGAGTAAAACCGAAACACACCAAAAACGTGATCAATCAACCACAGAGCAGGATCACGTTACCATCCCTCCAGGGAAGGGAAAGAGGCAAATCCTGACAATCCACACATCTATGGATTGAGGACACTCCCCTCTTTCCAGTAAGCTTACCCCTGTGACGATAAGGTAACCAGGAGCTCTGGAACCGGGAAATACGTCCGGGAAAACCCACAGTGTAGCTAAATTAGGTAGCTTAAGTACCGGATACATTTCCGACATTATAGTCCGTTCGTTTGCGCCATCCAGTGCAGACGTGTCCGGTCCAGCAGCTAATTGAATTCTACGTCATTTGGGACTAACTACCATCAGCAGAGGCTCTTAGTCTATTGAGTGAGTATAGCGCAGCCCTTGCAAGATCCACCACGGGCAGACTTGCGCGGTCTCCCAACTGCTCTCACCATTTAAACCGAGGGCCAGTCTCCGGCCACCGAAGCCATCTCGCCATCCGGACTGATCACCGGCTTGACAGATTCGTTGTCACCAGCGGTGGGCAACTCGATAAGCACCTAAAGGGACCCTGAATCCCCTGAGAATAGACGAACCAACGCACCCTACCGGCGTGGGGCCACCAAACACAGACGTACCTCATGTACGGAAATTCGGGGTAGGGGTTGGATACCGACATCGTCCAAATGCCCACCGCTTGCTGGCTGGCGAACAGTATAAAATAGCGGTACAGTCACTAACGGGGCTGGGGTTTTCCCACCAGTGACAACTTAAAAATCAGCTGATAACACGGGGAGGGAGGCCTTTGTCCAGGCCCCTTGAGATCGAGGAGCCTGTCTGGGCTGAAACGAGGTGGTTGTGGGGCACAGCGTGACGATAGTGAAACCCGTCCGTGCGGTACCTGACAGTTTCGCCACCATTGGGCCCAGACACCTTGACACGGACGAGCATGCGGATACCGTTAGATCCCGTCCCTTGTCCGCGTCCGGGTGAAAGCACAAATCTCTCCCCCCCCCCCCGAATCCTCAGTAGCAGTACAATACTATGCTAATATAGCAATAATGCTATTTTTTTCACATAACGTTTTTTTACACGCGCGGAATGTTTTTATTGGGATAATATTTACATACATAATCACAGGAAAAGTAATATTTTATTTCAAGTTTTCCGCAACCGTTTTTTAAGCATATAAACATTATGTTCAAATTCCATGCGGAGTGAAGAAGCTATATTGCGATTTTTTCTTTCCAAACGTGTGCTATTCTATTTTTTATTTACGTGTCGGTATACAGTATAGTGTTTTTAATGCGTTTGTGAGCTCTCCATCCCCTCTATTTTTTTTCTTCATTTATGGTAAATTTACATCATATATTCGTATGCTTACTTCATGTCCTCATGTGTTATATTGATCGGTTTAGATGGATAAATTAAGTGCAATGTGCATCAAAATTATCAACGTATTTTTTTCAGAACGAAACTATAACAATGCAATTATCATGAAAACAACTGTATCTTTGACTATGAACTACCTAATACAAATTGGATGAAAAAGATAATACAATAAGAAAAACATATTATTGTCGTGACTTGGTCAATAATTAATTACAAAATGTGTTCCTAAAATTAAACATCAATACATAAAATTCTGAGGGAGGAGGGGGAAAGCTCCCATTATTCTCCTCCCGAATTTTAAAAAAGTCTTGTCTCTATAACATCTGTTTTTTTCCTCATCCCTTCACAAATTTTTTTACACTATCAATTACATTCTAATTTAACATTTCGCATTAAGGCAAACTATAATTTATATTATTATGTTGCTCCGCGCTAAATGATGGAAAATCGAAAAAAAAATGTTTTTTTTTCCACATTATATTATTTATATATCAAAATATTTGTACTACCTACATATACCTACGTATAAGTTATGTAGGTATATATAAATATTTGAAATATATTCTAATCTGTTTTATCATACCCGGTGCAGATAAATACTTTCTACAAAGTTAGTAAATATTTAGTGAGAATTTGTAACTTTTATGTGTACGAGAATGTTTAAGTAGCATATTTTGGCTAATTAAAAAAAATTTAAATAAGTTGGGCCAACTTCTATACGAACCTACATGGACGACTACGTGAAAAACTTTTGAATCAATAACCGATCGATCCCTATTCTGATTTTGAACCATGTGTCTTACACCTCATTGCTTTATAAACTTATTATAATATTATTATGATCGATATATTTCCCTTTTTTGATATTGTGTGATTTTATCATGATTAAACTCTGGGTAATAAACCTGGTTAGTGCTTATAATAGTTATTCATAGGTACTCTTATCTATAGATAAACTTTATCTTATATATTTATTTGGTTCATTTAATCCAATTAAAAATAAGTCAAAATTATAACAATTGGTTTTTTTTAGAATTATACTAAGATAAATTGAATACCTTTCTACTTGATATTTATAAGTTAATTATATTAGAGCAAGTCGTATAAATAAATATCGAATGATCGAAAAAAAAATATTATAGAAAATCTACCCACTGTTACAGTCTACAATCCCGAGTGACAGGAGGGTTACACAATCGTTATTTTCTTGGCCTTCTCGTTTTCATGACGTTTATAATACGCACACAGTCATAGTAAACACTAATACTTTAGGCGTACATGATTACAGTCCGTTTCTTTATTACTGATAAAACAATGTATTTGTAAAGAATGACATTGTCTAATGAATAACATCAGCTACCTCGATAAAGTTGTTATCTCCTAAGGTTGTACTCGTACTATTACCTTTATAGTTTGTATCATAACAACGGTGTATTTTCAAATACATGACATAACCACATAGGTTATACATTTTTCTTGTAAATGTTGAAATTCGACAAAGTTTCAGTTATCATAGGTGGGTATGTGAAGTTTCTTGGCCCTACTTATGTTTGCACTTACGTAATACAAAAAAAAAACATAGCGATTTTAGTGCCATTTAATTTAACATTAATATTCGTTTTCAACCCAAAACATATCTCTTTACTGCACTCTGTATAAGACCTCGTATTTGGTCCATTAATAAATTATAATGATACATTTTTTAACAGAATTCAGATATTTATGGTCAGAACCATCGTTTTTAAATTGATAAATAATTGGGAAGACAATGTAAGTGACAGCTATATCCCAAATTATCTGTGGCATAAAAATAATGAATTACGTTCTTATATATATATTCTATACATTTTATTTTATTGATATTTATTTAGCGATGGATTGTACCGGCGAAAGACCGAAAAGTTTCCATCTGGTGTATCGCATTAGTATCCCACTTTTGTTTTCAAATATCAATATGTATTTACTGACAAATTGTTTATATTTTTTTTATAAAATTTTCATTGTAAGTACCGAACGATTACAATATAAATATATTATAATAATTTCAAAGTACTAATGTCTGATATTCAGAATTATTTTGAACAGGTCGAGTATAATATCTACACTCGAATTATAAAATCGAAATTTATTAAATATACTTAATGGCAAATATAAATGTACAGAAATAAAGAAATTTTTAAGTATACTTATTGTATTTTTGTAAACAGATTGTGAAACATAATATAAACATCACGGAGTACAATAAAATAGTCGCTGCTAGCAAGATCTGATAAAGGATAATGCGAAAGTACTCAGTTCTTTTTTTCATTTTAAATTAATACAATGATATTCTAAAGTAGATTATTTATTTAATTCACATTTACCGTTAGAAACATTATTTTTTGGTGGCGGACACCATTCATTTTCATTTTCGTCACGTTTTCCACCAAATTGTTAAAAACGAACGCATTTTAAACTATAACAACGCGCTATAACTATATATTATCTATAATAATGGTGTATATAACATTGCAAAAAAATTAATAAATTTCCATCGACTTTAATTTAAAAAAAATATATATATAGATATATCATACCTTATTATAGTGTTATGGATTCCGGGCTAAGAAATTTAATTACAAAACGTTTTAATATCAGTAGGTCCAACCTTTAAATGTTACCACACGTCGATATTATTGCTTACAATTGGTATACGTTAACATAAAAACGTCTAAAACTATATTTTTAGGTGGTTTTCCCTTAAGGGTTAATGACAATAAAAACAAAATGGAAGTCAAGTTAATGTACTCCTACAATCTATATTCTACGCCATAATTTATTTCTTCAGAATACATTAGAGGACCGCGTGCACATTAGCGAACGTTAACTCAAATATATAAATTTTAACGTGCGTGTTTGAATTATTTTTGGTGATCGCTAGACAATGTGAACAGCACCCTAAGTCTATTCATCCGTCGTAAATAACCATTATCATATAATATGTTATGCAAATGTTGTCTAAAAATTAAAGACCTTTATATATTGTTTTAAGAATGAGGAAAATGTTGTTTTCACAAAAAAAGCACATGACATTGCAGGTACATTACATCTGGCCCACTATTTCTCGACGTATAGTCACCGTTACACGATCAATGCACTCATTGTTGGTGAGCCAAACATGGTATAATATTATTATTCATTTCACCCGTTTCCTTCTATGATCCGTAATTTTCAACTATTGTTTTTGGAAAAATATTATAAACTATAACTTCTTCGTAAAAGTCGTTGAAAACTTCATTCAAAAATCAAGTGAAACGTTATCTAAATACACGAATCGTTATGCAATAAATTAAAAAAAAATGTGTCTTATGCTCAAGTCTTTATCATTATATACCTACTCCCTTAAGACCTTCGTTAACAACGCTTTCCGAAATTACTTATGCAAAATTAATTCGTTATATTATATTATATAGTAGACTGAATTACGTTTCTAGTCTTCATTTTTATTTTTTTTTGGTTTTATTAAAAGTAAACTATATTTGTTTTCTTTTATTTTTACATACATGCAAGTATATAGTGTAAAAAATGTTGTTAAATTTCAACAAGTTATGAATTTGTCATCCTCTCGTTTAGATAAATTATTTTTATACAAATTTCTGTGCGAATTTCAAATAATAATACTGATAAGTAAAATGTAGGTAAATTTGTCCCGAGTGCTTACGTAAATTATATTACTATTAGGTAAATTTACGATTAATATTATTGTTTGGTAAATTTCAATCATTCAATATGGTAAATTTACTAGACTAGTAATTTTCAATACAGTTGGTTGATCGTGTGTTGCTATACATTTTATGTAAATTTCAACCAAAAATGTTTTACAGTATACTTTGGAGCTACTAAATTCCTTTTTATTACCGTGGTATTTTAATTTAATAATTACATCTAATTCAATATTCAGCATAATATAGTGATGCTTTTATATGACATATACCTTGTAATATATTAATTACAACATTAAAGGATTGCATTCAGGGTCAGATATCCTCAGATGATTGCATCAAATAAGGTAAACACTAAACAGGTATATTATATTTATCCCGTCATCTGTTTTCAGTGAAAATGTTGAACAAATTATGAAAATAATAAATAGCAATACGGAATTTTTCCTTACACCTTATACCTATTTTACTTATCAGTTATCACTTATTATCCGATGTATTACAGGGGAAAGTTGTTACAATGGATAATGAATATATTTTGTACTTCCAATATAGTGATAACTGTACCGATTGAAGAATTTATAAATATAAAGAGTAATATTCACGTTTTCGTTTTTTTTCTTATCAAAAGAAAATTTTAGTGAAACATTTTCACTTTTTTTTTATATAATAGAATACCAACTTAATATTCTTGTCTACACAAAACTCTTGTATTTTTTTTGTTTTTTTTATTGATTTTACGGTTTTTGTAGAATTATTTACATTTTTAACAATATTAATGTACGTCAAATTTATAAATTAATTAATTAAATAAGTAATTTTCTGATTGATTTTAATTTTTTTTTTTTACTTTGAAGAGCAGAGCATATGACTGAAAATGTATTAAATCCAAAATTAAATCGGAATTTAGAATAACACTAACTCAAGAATACAGAAAAAAACATTGAAAATAGAAACATTGATCGATCTAGATACATTATGTGCAAATTTGAAATTGAATGTAATATAATATATACAATCTATACAATAGATGTACCAGCTACTCTGTCAAATTTAGTCCTTGACATTTATGTGACATTATTGCACGAAAACATAATATACCTAACAATTGAAACTGATATATCGGCACACACCACGATATTATTATATCTACTTACAGAGGGTGACTTCCTTTTTCTTCACGATTGAAGTAGAAATAATGGTACTTATTGTAGTAAACTTAGGCATTTATGTTCATTAAAAAATGAAACAAATAACTATGTACTAATACCGCTCAAACGAATATATTTTAATTCCACAGTCTGAGTTTCTTTTTTACTTTCATCAATTCTATCCACGACAATCGTCAAACGTGATGTTACACGAGGCAGCAGTAGGTACTTACTATAGATTTTAATTGTAAATTACGAAAGCCCGTCAAAAATGTACAATATGATAACCGCACATTATCTCTGCAATTTACATCAATTGAAAAATGAATAACGAAATAAATATTAATATTTAAAATATCTACTTAAAAAAAAACAAATATTAATTTGCGACATAATTTGAAATCACTTTTATTTCTCGGGTGTGACATTTTTGTAAATCCAATAATAATATACGTAATAGAAAATATAATATTATAATTTTGGAAATAAAAGAACACATTATCTATGTATTATATTATTATGTTAGTACCTATTGAAAATAAATAATTAGTATTCATTTGTTAATGTTCCTTTGTTAATTTAGGTATAATTTCATATTATGTTCGATTTTCATATTTTGTATAGTTCTACCATTGTAGAATATGTGAGATTCCAATAATATTATTTTATACTCGTCTATAAATATTTTTTCACTATATATATTATATATTATATTCTACACGATTCAATTTCAAAGTTTTATTTTTCCTCTTGTTTATCATCTAAGAAATACGTTTAATTAATTCATATTCGATTAAAATTATATTTCTATTGAATTACATCGAAAAAGCTATTTTTCAATTCAATAGTTTTCTAAAACTTTATTTTCAAAGCTATTATAATTTCCAACAAATTGTATTATGTGTCCTAATTGTATACATAATAATATTATATACATTAATACAGAATATATTATATTAATTGATCAATATTCACTATCAATGTAGCTAAATTCGTTGCAATTATAATTATTTTATTTACAATAAATATTATATAGTAGTATTGAGGTAATAAATTATACATTTATATATGCAGAATTTGTATTATTTTTTTTATTACTATTGATTGAAATCTCGGAAGCTGTTAGACCATTGGCTGCTTACGACGTCTTATAGTTTTCCCATTTTACTCGGCATTAGGTATATCGTATTACAAGTTATTCAGAATTTATTATATTGATCTACTGAAGCGTTATTTGAACGTAAGTTTATATTTATAAGTTATACTATGTATATAATAGGTAACACATATAGTATTAGAAATAATATCTTGCTAAAATATCATATAATGACACTGAAATTTGCCGTCTTTGAACTCCATTATATGAATGAAAGTTTCTCGTGTAGGTATTCCGCAAGAGATAATTGATAACAATTTATCTCAAAACACCAACAAGTATGACTTCCACCGAAGTTCCCTTTAGCCGATTCGTAATCCTAAATATATTCACTTAAATATTTTATCTCTAACCATATTACGGTGGTTTAAATTATTATATTAAATATGAAAAAAACCTATATTAGAACCTTATAATATAGAATTTTAATTGATATAACAACTATAACTCAGGAATTTGTTCAACTAACATAAAATTGATTCAACCACTGAAACTCGTAAAATATATATATATATATATATATTTTGCAAAATTGTAATGATATGATATATATATATATTAATTTGATATCTTAAATACTATTGAAATACAATTTTTTGATAACTATTAGAAAAAAGCAGGTCAGTAGGGGGTGGAAGCACTTCGCTCGTTGGATAGGATACCTGATGGATATATTGAATTTAAAAGCAATGATAAATCATTACTTTCTAAAAAAAAATAATTTTGAGCAAAGCCTCAATGGATCTACTTGATTGCAGTCTTTTTGATTTTTTGGGTACGAACATACAAAAAATAATAATAAAAAATATATCATCGTAAAACCAATTTGTTTTGCACATCATTCTTCGCTCAGAATCTAAAAAAAAATTTAAAAAGTTTAAATATTTTTTAATGTACATTTTTATAATCAATACTGTCAGATACTGTTAAATGTCAATACATCAATAATTGTAGGCGTAAACTGTAACAAAACTGGGAAAAATATATTTGAAGATAAGGAATGATTTCATTACAAATTTAGATTAGGAATTATAAACTAAATATTAATTATTAATTAGTATTAAAGTTCTGGGAGTACACAGTATTTAAATATACATAGAAAGTAATGATATTTGTGTTTAAATGTAGGTATTTATACTTTTTATATAATAAATTTGTTAAAATACTAGGAGAAGTGATGAAGATTATGATAATATTATTATAATGTTATAAAAAAAATTGATAATAATATAGTTATTTTTTAGTCAAAAGTCAAAACATAAAATAGATAACAAACTCACGATAATAAAATTGTTTAATAATTATTAGGTTTAGGTATATCATTTAACGGTATTATGAACACAACAAAACAAATTTAGATAGAAAAAAATCAACTTGATTCAATTAAATTATTATAAATTCGTTCCTGAACTATACATAGTTGATATAAATTAATAGTTCGCAAAGTCTGGTGATAAAATATACAAATGTTTTAATTTTAATTTTAATATAGGTATATTATATAATAAACTATTATGTATAGCGAAATTAACTACTACTGTCATTAAAATTTTTCTTAGAATAGGGTTAACATTTGATCCACACAATTTGATAAAAATTGTAGTTCGCGAAAATAGTTTCTGTTTATATTATTATAATTTTAATAAGAAACTAATACATATTATAATAATAAATTATACATTAATAATAATATACCATATTATCCTAAAATAGTTTCAACGTGACAGTAAACGCAGATTAAATAATATACATAATGTGTTAAATATATAATTGTGTCCTACAATATAAAAAAAGCGATTTCTACCAAAAAAAAAAATCTTAAAAATGCATAGGAAAATCTGTTGGCAGACTTGAAACAAATCACCTTACAAATATGAAATAATTATTGTGAACATTAACATGTATACATATTATCCAAACACCGAATATAATGAAACGAAGGCAACTTTAAAAGTTTTAAAATAAAATAAATTTGCACTACACTATATTATAAGTTTACCTGTTCTACGTCCGCCAAGAGATTTCCTTTTGCATTTCTGATAACATTTTTCCTGATCATTTTCTGATGTAAACTTTATAGTAATCTCTGTGAGCTTTTAATTCTAACGATATCAAATATTTTTCAACCATTATTTTCGAATGAAAATATATTAATGGTAAAAAAAGAATGCACTGTTTTTTTTGCACTAGTAGCTTTGCATTTTTAAGGTTTTTTTGGTAGAATTCAGATTCTAAGCGTAGCGAAGGAGCTATTGGTTTTCTTGCTTAATTGATATCAATAATTATGGTTTTATTTTTTCAAATATCTAGTCATACTGATTTTGACCTTTTTGAATGCTTCGTTCATGGGTCATACATAACTATGGTCACAAAATATATATTATGATGTATGTATAATATCGTGCATTACTATAACTAACCTCAGACACATATAAATATATAGAATGACTATAATGTTATATAATAATATTATGTCAATGATTTTCAAATAAAACGAACAAATATTATAGGTATTAGATGTATTTCATTATATCGCAGAAAGTCTTATGGTTTTTCTTCATGTTTTTCGTATTAGAATTATATCGGATAGGTGCAAAAGGATTTCATTAGTGTTACTGAATGTTTATTTTAAATTATCTACGTTTTCGAGCTTCCTCCACGGCACAAGTTTCTGTTTCCGGAGATATAGATGTATTCCGTTTTCAAGGGAATACTACGATAATATATTCATTATACAATAAAACGTTTAATCTCAAGTAATGGCACTCGGTAGCTGAAACTGTATAACAAATTTATATATAGATGAAAAAAAACTAGAAATGCAATGTCTTTTATATACACATAGCACGATCGATTTATACATTTAGTATGTAGCTAATGGTTATCATTGTTTGGCTGTTAAATTATTGCATTCAGCATTATCACGCAACCAAAGGTAATTGTATAATATATTAATGATGTATAAAGTAATTTGTTTTATGATTTTTCAAAGAAATAACTATTCAAATACAGGCAATACTAACCAGAACCGACCAAATTAAATAAAGTAATAATTAACATCAAATAATAATAAAAAAAAAAAAAAGAAATGTGCATTTCGCTCGTATAGAGTGTTAGCGTAAGGGTGGAAGCACTTTACACATCGGACAGGATACGTCGTGATGGTTGTATTGTATTTAAAAGTAATAATAAATTATTGCATTTAATAAAATGATTCTGAACGAAACATAAGTATAATAATAATATAATTTCAAAAATAAATTTAAGTTATTAACCATGATAATTGTATGTATTATTTTATTATTTCGCATACATTTATAAAATATTTTCATTACAAAAATGTAGTTTTAGGTTTCTAAATATAAGTTTAAACATTTTATATCCACGATATGCCCGTCTGCTCATCAGGAGTACTTACCTAATACTAGTACATATACTTATGAGGGTTATTGTTGACTTTAATACTGGGAGATTTTTTCGTATTATTTGATAATATTAATTTTTTTGTTTTATAGCTATTTATAAATATTTTATTAATGGTTAGATTAGGCTAGGTTAACATCTGCTACTGGCTTACAGCCTCCGCAATGCAGAAAATGCGGCGACGACTACACCGCGAACTTCCGTGATTGACCTTATATTGTTGTATTCATTGCCTCAGCGTTTCAAACTCCAAAACATCACTCCCAATCCAAACCAAAACTTCTACTACTACTGCCACATCACCGTCCAACTCTTCACCGATTGAAAACTCCAACTCAATTCGACCCAAGCACAAGATGAATTACCCAACGGCCACATGCAAATCTAACCAGTCCCTGTTAATAAACACCGCCCAGATTATTTCTCTTCTAACCTACCCGCTTTCCACTGTAACATCGGCCGAAGACCCCAAAACCATCGTAATCGCCGCCATAAAATCATTCCCGAACCTCTTCTCAACCAATAATGCATAACTCTCGAATCCTTCATTGGAATTCAAACGGAATAGAAAACAAAGCCAATGAACTCTATGTGCTCGTCTACAATCTCAAAATTGATATTGTTGTAATCAGTGAAATACGTCTCAGAAAAAACCTCAAACTATTATTTACTGACTACTACACTTAAAGATCGGATCTGCTACCAATTATTTATGTTCTACAAAAACTCTCAATCCCTCTTGGCCCACCTCAGGGACTTAGGCAGAGGAATTACAGACCAAAGAGTGACCATTGCCCTAACCTGTCCCTTCAAATGGACGGGCTCTGACTAACAAGTAAACTCCCAAATCATCCATCATCTCCCACACTAGCAAAGGCTACCGCCTGGTTAGGTAACACAGACCCCCATCGGTCGCCCCATTCAAGCAAAGCAAAGCAAAGCAACCTACCTCCCTGCAAGCAAATCTCGTATATTACAATAACATAATTCATAATAATATAGATAATTTAAATATTATTAAGTATAGCAATTTCATCATTATAAATATTTAGAATTAAAATTCAATATATAGCAGTAATAAATCTTCCCACTGATAGTATCAGTATCTTTAATACAGAAATATTTAATATAAATATCTTTAATATTTTATTCATTTTGAAATTAAAATATTATATTTTTGATGTGACGACTCTTTACTCTTTAATTCAAAAATATACTAACTACAGAGTAAAAACACGTCCTTGCAGTTCGACGATAAACCCAATATATTATTGGGTTTATTATTATTATTATTATTATATCACATAATATATTTATTATTTTATTATTTATAACTTTGTGGAACAGTAGAGTTACTGCCGTAATCAATGAAAAGAATGAAGTGAATAATGCTATTATATATCCAACATTAAAACTGAAAAATTATAAAAATCGAGTTACGCTTTTGTTCGTTAGGGACGTCGAAATACGGCATATTCGACGACTAAGCATGTTCAATTGGCGAATAAATGAACTTTTTTTTTACATTAATTTATCAAATCTTTAAACCAAGTACGATTTTAATTGATGCTAAAAAATGTATATAATGATAAAAAAAAAATATATATATATATTCATTATAATAATATTTTTACTTATGTTAAATTAATATAAAAGATTAAATGTTATGGTTTTATAATATTTGTGTCTCCTTGTTCTGTAATCTTTTTTGATGATATAAAGCTTTATCCAATTTCACTGAAACTTTTGTCAGATGATGCGGTTTGGTATTAAATTCCACGCGATTTATATGAAACATATAATTTTGATCTTATATATATAAAAAAATCCGGTAAACTTTTTCTTCTATAAAAACTATTAAAGTCTAAAGACGAAAGTTGTATATTTCAAAATAGAAATAATTATAAACTAATTTATATTTTTATGAAATATGCATTTAAATTAAATAAATAATATGTTTATAATATTATGAAATATTTATAATATGTAATCCAATTATCTAAAATAAATCCAATAATTTAAAAATAAATATGGCATATATAGATAAGGATAAAGAAGGATAATCATTGGAAATTGCATTCGAAAAATAAGTCGGTTTTCTTATCATTATATGTACGGCTTCTATTATAATCAAAGTTAAATACAAGTGTACCAATTTGAGTTTCTAGTGGCACCGAATTTTAAAATAATATGTATCTACGACCCCACCTACCATTAATCTACTAATTCTCAAAACATATATAGGATTTTATCAATCCAGTCTCCATATCATGAAAATCGTACTACTAATATATCTACATGAAAAATGAACTCTTTCACGTTCACACTCACGTTTTTTAAAAAAATGAAGGCGTTCATTTTAACTAATGAATTACTAACAAAATATGGATTTTTCTTATATATAATATATATATATACTAAAAAATAACAGATTCTAAGAAATCATCATTTTCAAGTACATTCAGATAGCAAACCCAAGGAAATTGGACTTTTAAGTATTATAATTAAAGTATTATAATATATTTTAATTTAATTTGAACGGCCTGAAAGTCGTTCCAATTTCTCTAAAATATGAACGTCGTTCACGTTCACGTTCTATTTGACAGAAATGAGTGGCGGTCGCGTGTCGTTCAAAAAATATGAACGTGAACTCATGAACGAGCGTTCATGAACGTCATTCTTTCCAAACACTGTATAATAATCCCTTGAAATATATACATATATTATTCTAAAATATTATCCCTAAATCTCTTAAAGGGGGATCTAAAAGCCTAAAAGTTACATAAACATCCAAAAATAATTTTTAACAAGATATTATGCTAGACAACAACTTAAACTTTGTTAACCATTAACAATTTTACATCGTTAAAATTATCAACGATATATTTTTTTCGGAGTAGTATGGCGCAAACGACAAAAAATGTAAGTCACAAAGAACACGATACACAAATACCGTATATGAGTGAGAAGGTCCACGGGGTCCCAAAACGTTGTCTACATAAATATATTTTGATGCATTTCGAAAAAAAATGTAATATTAATTTGATATGAACCAAAAATATAAAATATATTTTGAACCCATTTTTAAATTTAGATACGGCCATGCGAGAGACAACAATATTATATCTAACTGCCCTGCAGTATAGCCGTTATATATAATATATATTCGATATATTCATTGTTTTTTACAGATTTATACTTATTTAAACAATTCATAAAACGTGTTTCAAATGCATAATATATTTTTTTTTAAAACGACTATGTAGGGCACTAAAATATAATATAGGTAATATTGTTATTTATTTTTATAGTTTATTTTTTGTTTCTTTTTCAACGATATTCTTAATTCAATATAAACGGTAAATGTAAATGTTATACCACGAAGTGAAATATGCATATATAAATTGTTTAAATTTCAACAATGAAATGTATAACTATTAGCTATCACTTGAAATAAATTTTCAAATAAGAAATACCTTCCCACTTTGAGTTTTTAGATACAGCTGGAACTTTCAAATAACAAAATACTCTTAAACACGTATACAACTATATAAACAGTTAAAAATCCACGAGTTTGAGATTCAATTTTCCGAATTTATGGTTTTTATTGGTTTAATCTGTGTCCCTATGATTTTGGACCCGATTATGAAAAATACGTCGTATATTTTTACATTATAAAAAGGAGCAGGGATGAACGGAGGAAAACATTTGGTTGGTTGTTTTCTGAAAATTTTAAAATTGTATATTTGTATAAATGAATCATACAGAATATTATATAATATAATAATATATTATTATATTATCAAACGGTATATTATTTGTTATTATATATTTTATATATAGATTTTGTAATTAAAAATATGTTCCTTTACTATCTATAATAAGTACTTAAATATATATATGTATGTTTTAATGTTATGCTTATGTGTAGAAATTCCTGTAGGTGCTTAAGAGGACACTACACCCCGCTTTATAAGGAGTTTTTTTATAGACAATTTTAAGGACATTTAAAAAAAAATTAAAATCTCATAATTGAAAAATATATTAAGTAATTAAAAAATAGTCCTATACACCAGTAACATATTTTTATTATAAAGTATTAATAACTATTAAAAATTAAGCAAAATGTATTTCGGGAGATGCACGTTTCTGAGAAACTGAATGATTTTAGGATTCTATGATCTCTATAAAAATTTTAACACCCTAAAATAACCTAAATTTTTACATGGGCGATTTTCGATAAAATTATTTGAAGTCCATTTATGAGACTTTGAATTTCCTAGAATTATTTGTTTTTTAAAGTCTTATAACTCGACAAACAATAATTTTATTAAAGAAGGCCCATATAAAAATATTGATGATGTTTAATTTGTTATAGAGGTCGTTGTATACTAAAATAATTCAGTTCTCTAGAAGCGTGCTCTTAACACAAATTGGGTAGAATGTATATATACATAATATATTATAACATCTATACATACTTATAAGTAGTCATATTAATTATTTGTTATAAATTCAATAACAATCTATTTAAAATGATAATCGGTATATAGGTGAAATTAGTATAATATATTATTATGTAAGGAACAAAACTTTGATTATAATTGTTATTATAACATATATTATAAAATATATATATATAAGTTATTTTTGGTACATAATATTATATTAATTTTTGCCATTCCATAATTTTATAATAATATAGTTAATATCTACCTAAAAAACACTAATTAAGAATTTAAAATACTTAAACGACCATGTACTTAATATGTATTTTATATATTTATATCATTTATTAGGTAGGTATATTATATTTAAATATTTATACAAATAATACAACATACCATCTTAATTTATGAGTAACATTAACCCTACTTAGTTTTAGTTTAGTTTTCTTATATCGTGGGAAATTTTTCAAGACGTTTGTCTATTTTCTTATTTTTCTTGAATTTCGGAGGAGGTTTCGTCTCCTTGCATTCATCCCTGAGAAAGAGGTATTTATTTTATGATTATAATATTTTATTTAATATGTGAATTTCTAGAGAGATGATGACCTTTTTGGAGATTGCAAAAATTACTACCCCGATTAAGACAATTCTTTACGAGATGATGGATTGTACGGAAGATGGTCGATGAAAACGAAGATACCAATGAAGTATGGAGAATATAGTAAGATGATGGATCGGGTACTACTGCAGATGATATGCGAACGAATGATAATGAGCAAGTTGATGATAATGATAGAGATATCAATCAGGACGAAGATATTGATGAGGATAAAAATATCAATGATAACGGAGATATTGATAAGAATGGAGATACCAATAAAAATAGAGATACCGAGGAAGACGAAGATGTTGAAAAATCCGTAGAAACTGATTACGATATAGATAATGATGACAACCGAGATGACGGTGATCCCGTTTACGACAAAGGTATCAAATATACGACGGAGGTATCATATTTGGTCTCTTCGTAGTCTATTTGATACGTCTGTCATTTTCGGTATCTTTTATTCGGTATTTTTGGTCTCTTTGTTGTACCGGGATCTTTGTCGTCTCAGGACGGAGAAGAGACCAAATATGAAGGAGGTATCAAATACGATAGAGTTTTTGAAGAAGACAAAAAGACCAATATGATAGAGATTCCAAATACAGTGGAAATACTGAATATGACGGAAATGCCAGAGGTAAAGAAAATTAAAAGACCAAATATAACAGAAGCACCAAATATGACAGTAATATCGAAGAAGGTGAAGATACAGATGACTTCGGAGATACCGGACATGATAAAGAAACCAAAAATTAACCCATGACAAAGAAACCAAAAATTAACCCATGACAAAGATACCAAACATGACCAAGATATTGAATATGTTGACGAAATATAGAATACTGAAGATACAATCAAAAAATTAAATTCAAATGTACTGTTCGTCTACGAAAATTAAATGGAACTCGATAACCGTTTTGAAAAATATTACATTTATAGCATACAAATTATATTATCGTTTTAATTTCCTTTTTTTATTATAGTATTTTTTATTTTTCGTTTTTTTAAATCACTTCAATAATTTGAATTTTTTCTTATATATTTCAAATAATTACCTATTTTAATTGCTATATAATGTTTACCTTATCGATGCAGTATTGTACAGGGTCCGGATTTTTCCAAATATTAAGCGAACAAAGTTTAAGTCAAAAGGAGGGAGCTTAAGCAAAAATTTAAAATCTCTCATTCGTATACATTTTCCCAAAATATGTAAGGCCGCTTAGTTACGGCCTGTTCCTGGCTTGGATTATCTTTTTATGTCCATGATGATTTATAATGTTTAATTTGTAATTTATTATAATTTTGAAGTTTTAAACTATGTACATAGGTAAACGTATTATCAACTGAATTATTAACCAAATTTTCCACAAGACGAAATCAAGCATATATCTGAAACTGCTCTTATTCCAAGATTTTGTTCTACGTGTTGCACATAAATTTTTATTTTTCAATAAGTAACTAATTTACGTCTTATAATGGTAATTTTTATTGTTATCATTTTGTCAGGATTCGTCTCTAATCTTATATAGGTATAATTTTTCACATATCATTATCATATACATATAATTGATATTGATACTTGTGAATTCTAATTTTCGAGCATTATTTTTAATACACGTAATTAAAAAATTTTATTAATCAACTATTATTATAGGTGTCAGATATGTTTTTTTATATTATTATTAGTAAATTAAATTATAAATATTACATTATATTATTAATTTTGAATTTTGATTGCCAATTATTTATACAGAATAAAGTGGGATTAAGAGAAAGCATTCAGGAGACTATATGAATTTTTATGGTAGATAGGTATCTATCTACTTACTTATAAGGTTCTATATGGCACCTTTAAAAAAAAATTGAGTTCGGTACTACTGTTCAGGACAAATAGTCGGATAATATATAGATATGTGTTAAAAATTTTGAAACTTTTTTTAACATATAAAAGCTATTTTTCTCCATACTTACATATTATATACGTATTTACATACGTGTATCTACATAATATTCTCCTGTAATATATGCCGACCACAGTGAAGCGATTTAAAGGTTTCTTATATACGGTTACGATATGGGCCAATTTTATTCGGAGAACGTTTTATACCCGATTAATAATAGAAAATCGGTTATAGGCTATCGGTATAGTTTCGATTAAAAAAAAAATATATATATATATATATATATATATTCAACATATATTACACTCTTTACGTGTCGACCTCCAAAAATTGGTTATAGAAACGTTTTATAGGCATGAGGCATAATATTACGAGTGCATACTGTGTTATCGGTTAAGGTATTTAAATAAGATATTCGAAAAGGCAAAAGTACAAAAACGATTGATAATAATATAACGTTTTTTTTCTACAACATCTGTTCTCTGATAAATCCTATATTCGTCCGACCATTACAGACCACTTTTCAGACTATTTTTATATATATTTATATTCTAAGTAAAGTCGATAAAATATGTGTATATTGCTTTAGCAATAATATATGATATTGGTTTTCATTTTTATGTACCTACTTTAATGTATGGATGGGAGTAAAATAAATGTAGAAGGAAGAATTTTTGATTATAGAGGATGAGGACTTTCTGATAAAAAAATATATATATATATATTAAAATTTAGTTAGTATTTTAAAGATGACTGCTTCCGATTTTCCAAGTAAACCGGAAAATTGTTCGACGAAATTAATTTTTGTTACGAATTAAAAAACAAATCATTTATCGAAAGTGATTTTAACAGAAGTGATTAAATACAAAAAATATTATTTTAAACTGAAAAAATAAAATTAGTTTATTACCTTTATATTATATGATAATTTTTTGGTGGGATAGAAACTATAAAGACATCAATCAATTTATATAAGGTTTATTTTAATTTTTCTATGTGTTAATTTGAATAATTATACACATTAGAAAAAAATATATCATTTTTATTAGTTCAAGTTAATTTAATTATCTTTCTTCTACCTAATAAATAAATAAATATAAAAAAAAGTTGTCCACATATAGGTTAGGTCCGGATCTCGGACATGATAATGTAATACTATTATTTAAATTTTGAATCTTCTTATATATAAAATGCTAACTATTTAAGCCGTTTTTTCTAAACAAACGTCTTGGTATGGCAAGCCATTATTATCTTGCCAAACTGGACAAGTTAATCATTTTTTTGAACTCAGTTAAGTTAAGTTGGTAATTATTTTTTTAACAATTAAGTTAACCTAAAATTTTAGTTAAGTTATTTTTTTTGGTCAATATAACAGTTGATATATACAAGTATAATTAAGTTTAATTATTATTATCTATTATATTTTTGGGAATACTGTTATTTCTTAACTTAAAGCATTTTAAAATGTTTAAAAATCATTAATATAATATTATTGAAAATACTATTTTCTTTAAAATTCAAAATGGAAATTGCTCATTGTAAATAATTAGTACCAACCTAATTATTGTTTATTGGTGGGAAATCTAATATATTCCTCAATTTATATTAAGGGGAAATGATTATATGATATATAGGTATTTTTATTTATTTATATTTTCAGGAAATAGATAATTCTTTTAATATAATAATAATAATTAGAAACAACAAAAGTAACTTTATTTTTATTCAACCATTTTGACAACAGACACAATATGAAATCAAAATGTATCAGTTATTTCAAAATTAACTTAACTGAGTTTTAATTCAAAGTACTCATTATTTAAAAATTAATATAACCAAAAATAAGTTAAGTAAAAATCAAATATAAAAAGTTAAGTTAAAAGTAAAATTAACTTAACTTTTAACTTACTATTAACTTATTAACTCGTTAATATTTGCAGCATTGCTATCTTGAATCCACTCTGATTTAACTAAACGACTTTATTTTGTCTCTGGTTCCCATTTTACCTTTAACACTTTCTCATTTTTCTCTGATGCACCTCAGGATACAGCCCTTTCTTCTTACTGTTCGCCCTATTCGGCCACTCTGCCCCATCAATTCTTCACCACTAGAAGTTGCTCATATTTGCGGACGATATGAAATTACACCTACGAATTAAATCACCATTTGATTGTCATTTACTCCAGGCAGACCTCCGATGTCTTGTTAAATAGAGTGACTCTCATAGCCAGGGAGGAAATATACAGTAACAAATGCTCTCCTATTTTTTTCCCCTAATCTATCTGCAACTTACCCTTTAAATCATGCTGGTGACTCAATCCGTAATTTAAGAATTATATTCACTCATTAATATATCT
This sequence comes from Pemphigus obesinymphae, assembly GCA_025469235.1. Classification (NCBI taxonomy): domain Eukaryota; kingdom Metazoa; phylum Arthropoda; class Insecta; order Hemiptera; family Aphididae; genus Pemphigus; species Pemphigus obesinymphae. The sequence goes on from JAIPRL010000190.1 coordinate 102,081, forward strand.
CTCTAAATAAATATATTGAAATAAATGATAATTACTTGTAAAGTTCTCAAACTCTTTATCTTTCGTACCCAGCCTCCAAATGGTTATTTTCTTGTCCTACAAGTTCTCCCACTAAGCTAAACTTTGATTTCTTTTAAACTTTCTCTCTAATAAAGTTAACACCCACAAATGTATCTCCCTTTTAAACTTTAAGAGTCCACTGCGTATTACTCGTTCGACGTTCCCTTTCCTCTTCTTTCTTTATTGATTTCTGACAATATATTTATATTACATATAATATTATCACTTTTTTATCATTATATTTATATTTTTTTACGTTCGTATTATGCAAGAAGCTAATAACAACTCTTCTTCTTGATTCTAACGCTTAATTAAACTTTCATTATATTATTAATTACCTCTGTTTTTATTTTAAGGTTTCATCTAAACTTAATTATTCTTTTATATATATATATATATATATATATATATTAAGGTTTATTTCATTTTTAATAATTGTCCTGTTTTATATTTTTAGAATTGGCCTGTTTTCATAATAATAAATAATTAAGGAAAAATCATTAGTTGATATTTGATATTTATTTATTTATTTATTTGCAAGACAAGTTATATTATTATGGTAGAAACCTATATTGAAATGTATAATATATAATATATATCTGTATTACCATAACACATTATAAATATTTATATTTCAACTCCATCGTATAATATTGATATAAACATTTTTCTTATTAATAAATGATCTTTGAATAAATATCGAAAATAATTTTTAGTTTTATATTAATTTATTAAATGTCTAACAAAATTTTTCCGTATTTTGAATAATGAAAATTAATGGATTATAGATTATTAGATATTAGATTAATAGATTAATAGATTAATTGAATCTGAGATCTCTATATTAGATATGTTCGACTCGTAAGTCATAGGAAATTGGTCGAAGTTTGCAGCAAGTTTTCACTCGTGTAAGTTTTTAAGATGATTTAAAAATGATAGTATAATAGTGTTCAGTGAATATTGTATATTTTAAATGGTTTTTAACCACTTAAATATATTAAAAAATACTTTTTTGTTAATGATTTTTAAAAGACCACTTTCAAAACTCTATCTAAATATTTGTTTTAAAAACATAACTTTGTCATTATACCTATAATTTTATATCTTAGGTACATAAACACTTTTAAGTTCTGTCTCTCATTACCATTTAGTTACGTTACGTCACGAAATTCAACTTTCAATTTCTAGCACGAACTAATATTATATGGACTGGTAATCACACTATTACTTAAGGTTTTAATACGAAGTTTTGGTGGTCGGAAGATTTTGGAAGAAGAAACACCATCTGTAATCGGCTGTAATGAATGGCTCTTGAATGATTTAACTATTTATCCCAAAAAGATTTGACCGTGATTCCGTGAAAGATTTGTTTAGTTTACTACTGAACAATTATAGGAACTTGGAACACTCTAGCCTGCAAAACTAATTTTTTCAATCGTCTACTTATTCGTCAAATATATTTATTCGGGAAATAAATTTTCGAATAAAGTAATGTGTTTTTCAATGCAAAAGTTAAGCGTTCAATAGTCATACTAATAGGTTGTAGTAATAGTAAACTATGTAACAAATTACCAAAATTTACTCAATCGTCATTGGTCGATGTATTTACTTTTCAGTTTTAGTGATAACACTGATTAAGAACCAAAGTCTGTATTATCAGCAGTTATTTATCGAATACCTACATTTTATTCAAAACAAATAGTACCGAATAACATTATTCGAAGAATAAACGTTATCTCGATATTTGAAAATAAATAATTATCCATTTTACTTTATCTTTCGAATAACTAATGTTATTCGGCAAATAAATTAGATTTAAAAACATAGCCTTAATTATATAGTTTGAGTCAGTTAGCCGGTCGAATCGGAACGTTTCCGTTCCTGGCACTATTCTAGCTCCCACACCGGTTAGTAGTAGGCCATTCTTACGGTCTCTCTCTCAAAAAAAAAAGAGATCTGACATATCTATTTAAATTATACGAGTATGGCTTAATTTAGTCTTGTAACAATTTATTAGATTATTACCTTATAGTTATACAATTCGTTATGATTTTGCATTTTCATTATTACGAATCGATAGTTTTGTCGAGTTGCTTATAGCCAATCAAATTAAACAACTTCTGACTGCAGTTTCAAAATAATGTTACATGAATTGGCTATTTTTTGCAAAACAACATTGACATGTCGAACATATTTTACAAGTAGGTACATGTTGTGTACATTAAAAAGATTTTTCAAAATAGCATTGTATTCAAAAGAGCACTTTTAAATCTGCAAATATCCTAGTTACACGGACAAAAAAGTTTTCATAAAGTTTTATTTTAAGAGAAGTTTATTCGCCAAAAATACAAAAAAAGGTATACAAGAGGGTATCAGTTGAACGTGATTGCGTAAGTTATATCAAGTCTCGGAGGCAATGTGATAAATGATCACATAAGTTCTCGGAGACAAGAATGCTTTGAACCCGTTTGAAATGTTCATGATAACAAATCTATAAGTATATATCACGAGTGCGTGTGTGTATATGTATGGGTGAAATCACCATGGGATGCCAGATATCTCGAGATACATTTATTTTCATAAAACGCATAATATTAATATTTATGTACGTATTTGGTGATTCCACAAGACGCTCAAAAATAACATTTAAAAATATATAAATTTATATTTATTTGTCAATTTATCGTTATATACAGGAGCAAGTTTAGAAGCCGTGGAAACAAATAATATAAACAGATTCTACCCGCCTGATACTTTTCTATATAACAAAAATGTAAATTGAAAAATCGAATTATCTAGTAATCTCTCGATATTTTAGAAGTTATTAACCTTGCAATATTCGAATTTTATAACTCAGCATACGCATGATATTTACAAGTTTGATTTTTACAAAAACTCTAAAAATATTATCATTTTAAGATATTTTTATAAATCATCATTATTCAAATTTCAACGATTATAAAAAATTATTATTATTCTCCTAAATTTTATATTAAGTTTATAACACGAGAACATATTTATAATATCATGTTTATTCGTAAAAATAAATAGTTTTGAGCAGGATTGGACTGGCTCTTCAAACCGGACCGGGTTAAACATTTTCACCGGCACTAACAAAGTGAAGTTATTATACATTTATATAACAATAGTATAAGAATTGAATTGGAGTGGAAAATCCCTATTATTATCATAGTTTAAAATCTAATACAAATTATAATAGAAGAGTGCATTGTTAAATCAAAAGTTATTTGTATATAGTTGCCAACCCTTTGTTAGATATGTAATATCTACAAAACATATTATGATAGGTGTAAAGGTCCAAACTCCAAATAAATATCTAATATAATAACATTATACTCATGTATTGTTTTTTTTAAATAATAAATCACTGTATTTTATACAAAACTTAACTCAATTTAACTAAACCAACTTTTACTTTTACTTTACTTAATCTAAATAATTATTTGTCATAATATTATTGTTATCAAATTTAAATGTATTAAACTTTTCATCCAATTAGCATTTTTTTCATTAAATTGCTGCTTTGTGTGACATATTTAATAATATCTGAATTATTTAATGAATATAATTTATCTTTTTCACAAAACATTAAAATAAATGGCTTAAATTATTTTTTAATATATTCAAAATATATTTTAATTTTGAAAATGATCGTTTGCACTTAAGTTATGGATAGTGTTAATAAACATTTATACACTAAAAACAATTCTGTATATGCTTTATCATATAAATTATATTTTCCTAGAATTTGGTAACAGAAAAATACAAAATTTTTACACGTCTTTTTATTTACATGATTCCTGCATCAGATTCCTCTTCTTTTTCTAGATCCAATGTTAAACAAATATATTCTTCGGGTAATGTTCTTGAAAGTGAATCCCATTTCTCAGCAAAATTTATTAATTGTTCTCAAGATATTTTTATTCATATCTGGTGAAAAGTCTGTTAAAATTTCAGCTAATTTATTCATTGTACTTTCATTTAAATTTGACATGAATTTAAAGTTAGTCGGATGTAGCAATTTTAAATCTATATGTTCAATACTTAAAAACTAAACTCGTTCACATTCATGTTCAAATGTATTTAAAAAGAACACTTTCACACTCACGTTCTTTAAATAAATGAACGCTTTCGTCTGGTCGTTCATTTTAATTAATCTATTATAAAAAAAATGTACATTTTTCTTATACGTATATATAAATATAGGTATATACTAAAAATTTAAGGATTCATAGAAATTATATCGTTTTAATTTTATAGCAAACTCAAGGAAATTGGACTATAAAGTATTATATTTAAATAAAATAAAGTTTTTATCAAAATTATAATATAATTCACTTTAATTTGAACGACCAGAATCGTTCAAATTCCTTAAAAATAAGAACGTCGTTCACGTTCACGTTCTATTTAACATAAACGAGTGTAGTTCACAAAATATAAACATGAATGTCGTTCTTTCCAAAATCTGTACCTACCTATAATCCATAACAAAAACATTGTTACCTACAAACTTATATTATATAAAAAAAACTTAAAAACATTTTAAAATTATCAGGGATGTGATACCTACGTATTTGATGTTTCTGTCTAACTTATGGGTAATATTTCAAAATTATACGACGCAAAACAATGTCTATGTTAAAATTAGAGTTAAAACGCCTATTACCATAGCACCACCGCTACTGTAAAGCCTAGAACTATTTGTATTCTACGTATTTGATATTACTATCATTATTCATAAATTTTACTCCTGTTGTCTTACGACTTTTCTCTAATTTTTTAATTAACGTAAATAAGTATGCCTTCACAATAGGCTTGCATATTTTGGAATTGCAAAAATAGTAGCAAAAATGACCCAAATTTATCTTTTCATACATTTCCTACTAATGAAAAGTTATAAGTATTTTAGTTCATTATTCTGTATTGGCAGGCACTAATGTTTTGTATATATATATATATATAATATATAAAAAGTATTTATATTTATTTTATACATTATGAATATATATTATACAATAAAAGTATATTATACAATTGATACAGTTTCATCCATAGAACTTTAAGCTAGTAGATATGTAAATTACCCAAAAAATAGATATTTGGACAATTGGACAATTATTTGTATTTTTAATAATAATATAGACAAATTAATACTAGAAAGTCAAAAAAATGTAAAACAAAGAATTATTGATATTATTAATAAGTGTATATATAAAACACCAGATATATGTTTAAATTGTAAATATTTATTTATTGATAAGATTTTAAATGTCACAATTAATGCGTTTGTTAAAAAAAGGAATAATATTTCTAAGTAGAAACATGTAAAAACTAAAAAACTTATGCACCTGTAATAATAAAAAAAATAGCTGAAGCCAAAATATAAAAATTGTTTCTTTTTCACAAAAAAAAGTTTTATGGTCAGTTTAGATATTACAACTTACAAAACTTCAATTATGATACAAAATAATATTTGAAAAACAAATTAATGGGAGAAACCACAATAAATTAATCATGCACAAGTTCAATTATAATGATTTAACATTTCACATTTTACAACAGTACACGTCATAAGGGTTGTACTATTATCACAGAACATATATGATTGTATACAAATATTAACTGTTACGTAGGCAACTTTATATACACGTATAGGCAACCACTACGATTATTAGGGGCGATACTATGTCGACGATAATGGCAACGTTTGTCGCGTATTATTATTTATGGTATTTGGTACCATTAATTATAAATATATAGTAATCAATTAATCAATGGTTATAACTTATAAGTACTCGGGTAGAAATTTGAGTGTCTGTACATTTTATCTCTCTGGACCGTCTCGACAGGAGTTTTCGACCGAAAATGGAAACAGTAATTTGGTTTCTTCGCCGGTAATGGACTCGGTGTCAATATCAAGTTAATTTAAGGAAAAATTTTTTGAAATTTTGTTTCATTTATGTTTTTTACTACTTTCCCGTAAGTATATTTTAATATATATATTTTTTTTCTGTAAATTTTGCAACATTTCTTAATTCCGGCGACTGGATTTGACGAAATTTTTACCATTGATTACTTCACATTTTCTTGTACTCACGCTTAACGGACCGAGTTACGCTTCAGTGATTCAAACGTAGTCGGAATTGTGGGTATATAAATGCTCGAGCAATGGTATACGATTACAGGCAAGACAAAGGTTAGGAAACTTTTTGAATCGCTGCAGCGCATTCAATAACATATAAAACTCGGACGGGGGTAAAATGCGTTGTACACCAAGGTATATAACATACTAAAGTCAATTTTTTAGGTAGTCCAAAATCAAATTTTGGATTGCTCGTAACTCAGGGGGAAGTGGACCTAGCATTTCGCGGTTTTGTCTACCCTCCCCCCATTGGCTTAAAGCTCCTGTATATTAGTGCCCATTAGTGGGACAGAGGAGGGATATAGCCCCTTCTGGAGAATACCAAAAAAAGTGGCTTTTAGTATGTTATATATCGCAGTGTATAAATACACTTTGGCATTAGTCCGAGTCCGATCTCACTGTTTTTGAATTCGCAGTGACAATTAAAAAAAAAAACATTTTCCCTCTATATACCTATAATAATAATCAATGTTGGTACCTACGTACCAGTGCCGATAGCATTCCTTTGACCAATCCATAATAATAAATTAATAGGTAAGAGTAATAGATACAATCGTGATTGACTAGGTACCTACGTCAAATTCCGATATACAATCGGCCATCGGCCCCCGAGGCGGTAAAATCGGTCATGCAGTATTATTATTCGGTGTGCCCGAACGTAACCCTGGAATCGAACGTAACCTAACCAAACGTAACCCTGGATTCGAAGTTTCTGGAACATTCGAGCGCCCAGTCGCCACGGACGATGCATGGAACATATTATCGTGCAGTTTCTGTTGGTACGTGTGACGCGGACATCCACTCATCGTTGTATTGCGTTGTCATGGTGTCGTACACATATTATCGTTTTACTGTCGGATCATTGATAATCGTCACTTTTGCCGTTCACGTCGATAATAATTGCCAGAGCACATCGGGGACACACATTCGTCGACGACATCAACCGACGAGCTACACGGGCGCGGCACACGGACGTCGGATCGTAACGTCGTCGACCGGATATTGACGGCCGTCACCGTGTCACACCACCGTCGGACGAAATAACCGTAAGGTATCGTATTTTTTATTTTTTTTTTTTTATGTTTTTTCGTTTTCCCGATAAGCTCATATAAGGGGGGAACGAGTTTGCGAATGCCCACTCTGCGAACGTGCTGAATTTCCGGTGTCTCTATATAGTAGTACATACTATTTTTTAGTTATTCGTTATACAAAAGAGCGATAAATTAATTTCATAAACGTTTTTAAAAGAATTTGTTTTATTTATCACATTTTACAAATGATGAAATTAAATCACAAGTCTAACACGAATATAATAGCACTATACTATACTGTTGTATATTAGGCCGATTCGTGTGTATTTAAAATGCAAATTTTTAAATGTTTAAATAGTTTAACTTAATTTTTACAAAATCAAAAATGTGAGAAATTCGATCTAAAGTAGACTTTACGAAAAATTCAGATCAGTTTTTAGAATCCATATCCTATCACTAGGTCCATCAGTACGTTGGAAATAGAAATGGTCTAAATTGCTATGTTACGTGTGTGATAGTAGAGACCACTTCCAATCCCTTTAAGAGTTCAGTATATTTGGTATGTAATATGTATATACTGCATTGTGCGCACACATTTAGTTATACCTTATATACCATATATTTTTGGAAAACAATTGTACTTTTAGGATTTTTTAATATTAACAGGAAATTTAATTTATACCTTTTTTATATTATGATTTAAATGTTTTTAGGACATAACAAATAGGTATAATATTATTCGCCGTAATAATGGTATTTGTCATATTTCTAATTTAAATATTTTGTAATATCTATTTATATAGTTATATTATAAATATTTTTAAAATAAAAACTAAATCTTATATAATGTCTATGATCTTAATACATAGTACATAAAACGCACTACAACGATTCGCAATTGTTCAATTTTGTTTGTTTCGCACTTTAAATTTTTATATAGTAATAAATTATTACAACTATTTGGGCTTAGATTAAATAACTATAATCGATTTTGACGGAATTATGTTTTCAACAGTATTTATGTAGTTTTTTGATATTTTTTCTTAAGTATGTATTAAGAAACTATATTGATTAAATCGAAAAATAACTTCCTCAATGTAGGTACCAACTAAATTAAATTTAACAAAATATAATTTTTGGGTAGGCATGAAAAAAAAAATAAAACCGATTATTGTAACCATTATATTATAATAGTAATTAATTTTATTGTATTTTATGCTATAATTATCATTATAGTATAAAATGTTTGCATTAGTATATTTTGTCACTATCTGAAATAGTACAAAACTAGACGAAATTTGCTACCGGAAAATAGGGTCACATGTCGTACAGTTTGGTTCATGTCTTCTGATCGAAAAACTGTACATGTATATGTTTGTATACGCGCGCACGTATATTGTATAAAATATTATGTAGATAGTTATAATATATACAAACGCAGTCTTAAATCGGCATCGCGACTTGCGCCCCCTTCAAATTCAAAAATGTTTATGTCACACTTTTATCATTTAATCTGTTTATAATAACCAAAATTCATATTGTAAAAGCTAGTATCGCTCTATCATGGTCAGTACTTGCAAGAACTTCCGAGGGTGAGGTATAATATTTGTACTTCGTTTTGATATACTCGCGTATGTTGCGATTGTATAATAGTGTTTTTGTCAAAAGTTTTAATTGTTTATTATTACCCTAAGGTTTTTTATCATTTTAAAACTCCAGTATACGACTAAATAGAGACGCCCTGACTGTTCCAAAAGAGAATTCTGGCGTTAGCCATTGATATTTAAAAGGAGGGGGAGGATGGTGAGGATGGCGACTACGGCGTCCTTGGCCATAGTCTTACCATTGGAAATATTTGAGATCAGACCAGTGAAATGGGCGATGATTTCTGCCGTGTTCATATTTAGGTATAACGTAATTTATCGTTAAAACTACACATGTACGAATATGCAAGGCTGGTAATTAACAAGTTAAAAATTGAAATTAAATATATAAATAAATACCCAGTTTCAACGAAATAATTTGTTTTTATAACAAATACGTATATCGAAAACAATGTTCTCATCTTCAGTGTTAAACAACTACTAGTTGTAAATAGTAAAATAGAATTATATTATAAGTACCTACTTACTAATAGTTGAACAAAATTTAAAAATTAAAAACTAAATAATATGTAACATTATTGTTAAATTATATTATACAAAAATATTCACGTTAAAAAAAACCTAAACACGTTTTTATCATTTAACTGAATACGAAAATATATGGACATTGTTCGTGTAAAAAGGAATAAGCACAAAACACTACTTTCGGAAAACTAAAAAAACTGTCAAAAATATCTAAAAGTTAAAATTATATATCAATATTTTTGCATTATGAAATTCTACAATAATTTGCAATAAATTTTTTTTTTATAGAACTTATTCCATTTTACCCGAGCACCATCCATATAATATTATAATATTGTAAATTCAATCGCGTGTACCCCATTTTGTTTTTCGTGTTAATTATTATTATAAAGTTTATATTATACTATGATTGAAAGTATATTTATTTATAGTGATTTGGGAGCTTGATACATTCAATTACTGTCCAAGGAAATGTCAAGGATGTGGAGAAAATTTGACCGATTTTATGGATTTGATTCTAACGCATCATGGAAATACTCAATAGTGTTGTCAAATGGTTAGTGGTATTATATTCTTCTTCTTTTAATACCTATACTGTTGTAGTTAGTTAGTATAATCACTAGGGGTAGGCTGTGTTTATTAATGTATGTTAATTAATATTTTAGCATTATATATTCTATAACTCTCATGATCTATCCTGTAGTCTGCAGCTTTTATGTAGTATTTCTGTCAAAGATTATTAACCTTTTCATCATTTTAACTTATGCCTAAATATTAAACAAAAATATTCTTAATTTTCAAATAAATATCTTAAAATAATCTAATTATATAAATTACTATTTACTGTACAGTTTGTTTATAATACTGTTAAAAGATTAGAAAAATAATTTCTGAATAGAAAAATATGTAGATAAGTACTTAATGTTAAAAGAAATATTTTGTCACTCGTTTTTTTCATGTTTAACGATATTTTTTCCATGTGACCAATTCAATGTAGTCCATTGTCAACTGATCTATTTTGTCCCTAAAGATAGTAAAATATTTAATGATTATATAAATTATTGGATTTCAATATATTTTGGATCAACTCCCCCCCACAAAAAAAAAGTTGAAAATTCGTCACTGTTAAAATAAAAGGTTTTGAACTTGTAAATCAATAATTCATTAAGTCTAATCTTGGAAAAATGTTAATGAGAATGAAATTCAAAATCCCAAATTTTTATATTTTTCAAATAAAAAAAGAAAAGGTGCACTTCGCTCGTTGGGTGTCATTAGGGATTTATACACTTCGCTACTGGTCAATATACTCTTGGTGGATGTATTGCATTTGAGAGGAATAAGAAATCATTGCATTCAAGAAAACGATTCTAAGCGTAGTTTCGGTGTAGTATTCATAACTCTAAATATAAGTTGTTATATTATTATGGTATTTTATTCTACAATAAGATTTTTCTATTATATTATTCATATTATTCAAGTAACGTAGGTATTATTAATATTACCTATTATTAATAAAATAAAACACAAAAATCGTTTTTGGCACAAATGTGAAAAGACTGTCAATTAAAAAAAAAAAAAAATAGTTAAAATTTAGATTGAAGTACAGGGTGATTATTTTAACAATATTAATACCATGCTTATTCTTTAAAAAGGTATCTTTATTATGGAAAATTATATATTACAAATTTTTTAAATTAAAATTAAATACTTATAAATATTTTAGTAAATATATACCGTAATTGTGTATCATAACATATTAACTGTTTATATGTTTATTATAAAAAACCGCAGTATGGCGCGGCCCTTATTCCTTCCCATTCTCGCCTTCGCAATGCTTTACACTGAATGCTTCGTTCCATACATATTGAGCCCTCATAATATTTTCTATCTTAATTAATTTTAGCCGTAAGTTAATTTTATTTGTAATGTGTGTTAGTTTTATATATTTTTAATATTATATATAATTGTTATTTCTATCTTATTAAAATACCGTAATAATTTATATTGGGAATCGGACATTTCGGCACGGTATTTTTTATGTGATTTGTAATTTTAAATAAAATATATATTACAAAATATAATAATACATATAATGAAACAAATATATCAAAGCAAGTATCATTTTTATGAATATTTTCAAACTGTACGTAATAATTATTATTTATTGTATTTGGTACAGTCGTACAATAACATTAAAGTATTTAGGTTTAATTTTTGATAGGGTAGGTATATATAAAAAAATACGAATTATTATCATATTAATATTATATTCGCTTACTATTTTATATAATATTAAAATTTTAAAATGTATATAAAAAAAAATTAATAAATAATTTAAAAAAAAAAAATTTATATTATACAATTTAGGTTTATTTTAAAGAAATATTATGTGCAATTCCCTTTAAATATTCAATACAATTTCTTATATTAAATTCACTTACTGTTTTATATATTCGACGATTTGGGTCGGTATATTTTTTTATTTTTTAGGGGGACTCTCTCTAGCAGTTAGGTGCGCAATAAAAACATTGTGGCCTGCTTGAACTCTTCTCAAACAATTTTTAAATGTCCAAATTGTTGGGCCGCACACTCCCATTTCAATATTCAATCTCTTATTTGCTACGTCAGCATGATTATTCGTCCTATTCTCATCATTTAAGACTCAATTATATAAATTTCAAATTTCTGGAGGGAAACCCGTATTTTTTCTTCCACGAACATTACGGTTAGTTCTAATATAATTATCTTCGAACCATTCTAATAAGTTATTTAATTCTTCATCAAGATTTTGATGGTATAATAAATCAACTGCAAATTCAAGAGCTTCTAAGTTTACAAAAGCTAATGAAATTATCATTTTAACTGATATATAGAAAAATCAGCGTTATTATTATATCGAGTTGTGAGATTTAATACACCAAATTGTTTTTTTTTAAATTTTTCGATAAATGAAATAATCATCCATATATTTTAATATCGGGAAATGCATATTTTACCGCTTGTTCGAAATCGCATGAAATTTATTAAGGTATTAAAGCCGGTCTTAAATTGTTTAACATTGAAAACATATGATCATATGTTATTGATTGTTTATCAGTGAGCAAAATATAAACCATAGGCAATATACCATGTAAATAATTAGCTAGTATTACATAAACTTGACTGAATAATGAAGGTGCAACATTAAATGTACCATCCATATACCAAGTGTTCAAATTCTCCAAAATATCGAGGCTCTTAGATCGACCAAAAATTAATTTTCTATTAGAACCCAGATCACTATCACTCTGTAAAAATAATTCCTCTTTACCGTTTGATGGAGTATACCTACAATAAGCTGGAGGGATGTCTAGTGTATAATTAGGTCAACTGGATTATGTGGTGCCATTTGGATTTCTCGACGTTTTCGGCGAACTGTTTTTTTCAATGTTGAACTATTTGACAATGAGGACTAAAAACAGATAACAAAAAATATTATATTTTCTGTCAAGAAAAGTAATTTCAAAATAAAAAATATGAAAATTAAAAAATTAACCTAGGTAGCCATAACAAATTCCGTAGTATGTATAAAAAAATGATTTAAAAAAAAATATACAATTTTGTTATTTTCAAACTTAAAAATTGAATTTTTCAAATTTTTGGCTTATAACTTCGAAGATAAAGTCGACCAACTGTTCTTTTAAATGTCAAAAATGCCATAAATTCGTTATTCAAAATTAATTAAAGTTTGAAAATAATATCACTATCATATATTTTGTCATTGTCTCATTAATTTTTAAGCCAATCTTTTTTTTGTCTCTGTTTATTGAGTCGTAGGCTGCTTTGAAGTCAATAAACAGTAGATGTATATCTTTATCGAATTCACGACTCTTCTCAACAACCTGTTTTACTATGTGTATTGGATCTATTGTTGATTTCCCTTTCATAAAACCAGCTTGGTATTCTCCAATTATTTCTTTGATGTAAGTGTTGATTCTGGTCAGTAGTATGTTAGATGGTAGCTTATATGTTGTATTGAGTAGTGAGATCCCTCTATAATTTTCAATCTCCATGATGTCTCCTTTTTTGTGTACAGGGCATATAATGGATATAAGCCATGCTTCGGGTATGTCTTCATGTTCCCAGATTGTGTTCGTAAGTTTGTGGAGTTGGTTTGCAGGCCTTGGCTTCCCTTTTTTAGGCATTCAGATACTATTACATCATCTCCTGGCGCTTTATCATTTTTTAGCATATCTAGTCCTATCTTCACATCTTCTTCTGATGGGTTTTCACACAGCTATTCTACAGTAGTGTATTCAAGTGCAGTAATATTTTCATTTGGTTTATTCAACAATTTTTTGATCATATCTTTAAATTCACTTGCAATTTCTTTGCTCTATGTTAGTAAGAATCAGTCATTTTTCTTCATTACAGTTGGTCAAGTTTTAAATCCATGTTTCACTTCATTTGATTTTTCGAAAAATATTTTGGTATTGCAGTTCCTGTTGTTTTCTATGGCGTACATACGTTCTTTTTAACATAATATCTTATTCCTTCTGATTACGTTTTTCGCAATCCTCTGCTTTTTTGCTAGTAATCTTTTATTGTCTTCACTAAGGTTTTGTAAAACTTTAGTTCGTGCTTTGTCTTTTTCCTCTTGAGCAGCCTTACACTCCTCGTTAAACCATGTTTTTTTTTGCCTTTTTTTGGTATATATCCAAGCACTTCTTTTGCTGTTCTTTTGATTACTTATTCTACTTTCTCCCATGCTTCATTCAAGTCAACAATTTCGTGTATGTTTTGTAATTCCAATGATATTTTTTCTTGATACACCTTAGCTGTTGTGGTCTTTAGTAAATAATTGTTGTTTTTTTTTGTACTTATCCTTCTTCCTCCATTTTGTTGATATTCTGAGAACGATTTTCGCATTCACAAGGAAGTGATCTGACATTGCACTAGGTACTTAATCACATACTTCTTATATCATTGACGCATGATTTTATCTGGTTGTCCACTAACATGTGATCTATTTGGTTTCATACTAACCCACATGGGTATTACTTATTATCATATTTCTTGCTGTGGCGAAAGTGATTAGTTTGTTTCCATTGTCATTTGTAATTTCATGTAGACTTTCGGATCCAATTGTTGGTTTATAGATGTTTTCCTTTCTAATCTTCGCATTGAAGTCCCTTAATACTATTTTCGGTTTGTCCTTTGGTAGGGTGTCACACATCAAGTCTAACTCCTCATAGAATTTAATTTTTATGTCATCATTCTTATCCTCTGTCGGTGCATAACAGTTGATCAGGAACATGTTGTACCATTTACATTTAAGTTTTATGTAGCATAGCCCATCACTTATTGGTTTGAACCTCACTATATTTGGCGCAATGATATTCCTTATTACAAAACCTACCCCACATTCATGTTTGTCTCCACCACTGTATAATAACATCTTTCCTTGAGCATTCAAGCTTCCTGAGCTTGTCCATCTCACTTCTTGAATCGCGGTAATATCCATCCCATATCGCTCAAGACACGATAGGGATGTTGTCAAGGCTCCAGCTCTATACAGATATCGCACGTTCCATGTTCCAATGTTTATGTCCGTTAAATCTTTGAACCGAGCCTTAAGTTGTTGTTGTTTCTTAACATCATTTTTTTTAAGAGGTAGGGTTGAACAACCCTACGCTCAACCCCCAACCTGGAGGGCCAGTCCACATCAACTAATTAAAGTTAGTGTGGGGCTTTTGCACACTTTTGGTCTATATATTATTATTTTTAGTAATACAAATTTTATTTTTAAATTACAAATAACATAAAAAAAAAAATGCCATGCCGAAAATTTCTAGACCCATTTATATTATGTATATCTACATCCAAAATTGCCGATTGGTGTTAATAAAATTAATTTTGTACATCAGGTTATAGAGAAATGATGGCGTTGCTGACGAATGGTGAGGAAACGACAATTCGTAATGGAGACAAATGTATTTACCGATTTCACCGATTTGTTTCTGCGTGCCATGGAAATAAACAATGGTGTCATCAAATGGTTTAATGGTTAGTCAAAGTTTCTTTCAGTATATTGATTGTATACATTTAGCAGTAGTTAGTAAGATAGTATACAAGGAGTTCAAATTAAATTAAATTAAACCTAAATATATGTGTTAAAATTACACATTCTCTAAATACTCTTTACATTATCTTATGTATTATAAACTATATTTATTTTAATAATTATATCGAAAAGAGGTCACACAAAGTGTTTTCATAGGTCTTAACACTAATTTTGGTCTAATAAGTACTTACAACTTATCGTAATATATAATATATTTATATTATATATTATATTAAAACTATATATTTCTAAAAAAACATTTTTGAGCATAAACCCATACTTTTACACACGAAAACTTGAACAAACACTAAAAACATAAATTTATATCAGAAAAGCGTACGTTGCATCGTAACTAGGTGCGAGTTCTTCGATGATACTACTTTCAGCGGGATAGCATTAAGAAAGTCTTTATCTATACATTTGTGAGGTTCCTTTTAGTAAATTAATAATATAATTGTTTGTTAAATATGGCTATACTACAATATGTGGCCAACGTGGACTTTAGGGTCTCCAGTAAATTGTATTAATTACAGAATATCTTTATACAATTCGAAATACAATATTTAGTCTTCCCTTATGCATTTATATGTGGTTGTAGCAGGAATTACTATGTGATTTACAGTCAAGCTTGGCTAGGTAGAAGTTCCTCGGTGTTAAGGTATCCGTTCGGAGTTAGCACGGAGTCTACGGGCCACCGGCAGTTTCGTTCGGATTCTACTAAGCCGAGGTTCAATACCGTTTTATCGACGAGGAACACCGAAAAACTACCGGTATCCATAAATTCGGTTAGTGTAAGATAGGCTAAATATTGTATTTTGATTTAAAGATGATTTAATGTATAAAGATATTCTGTAAAAATATTACCGGGAACGTACAAAGTTCACAGTGGCTGCATATTGAAATACAGTCATATATTTTAACAAACTATTATATTAAAGCCACGTTCACTCGGTGAAAGTAGCGCATGAGAGTAGATGTCACGATAGTACTCTGCCAAAATCATTTAGGTATAATATATAGGGCGTGATAGGCACTATCACACTATCATGAAAATGTAAGAGTGCGAGAGTGATTATCATGACATATAAAATATACGTAAATAATTATTAGAGAATACTATCGTGACGGCTACTCATATGCGCTACTAACACTGTGTGAACGTAGCATAACTTACTAAAACGAACCTTGCAATATATAGAAAATATCGTTCTACATGTTATCCGAACGAAATTAGTTTCATCGATAAACTCCTCGTAGTTGCTATATGCAACGTAAACTATTCTGATTTAAATTTATATTTTTATGAGGTGTTTTGGGTGTTCATCTTTCCTGTGTAAAAGTATGGGTGGCCTCAAAAATGTTTTAAGAAATATATAGTTTTAATATTCTAAGATAAGTTGAAAATACTTACTATACGAAAATATGTGTAATATGTCACATTGTGACATATATCACCGTGTGTGATATGTGACAATGTGACATTGACATATGGAAACACGTGACTTGATATAATTATTAAAAGAAAAATAAATATAGTTTTAAATATATAAGATAATTCTTAAATTAATAGCATAAATTGCAAACAGTAAATATAAATTATTAAATTTAATTTGAATTTCTTTTTAACTTGTGTTATAGACATAAGTAATATAGTCATAGGTAGTATAGTCATAAATAATGTAGTCAAAGATAGCAGTCATAAATAATAGTCATAAGAAGAATAGACTTCGGTAGTATAGACGTAAATAGTATAGACATAGATAGTATAACCTTAGGTGGTATAGTCGTAGGTAGTTTAATCATAGGTATTATAGTGATAGGTGGAATAGACATAGGTAGTATAGTCAGAGATAGTATAGACATAGGTAGTGTAGAAGTAGGTAGTATAGTCGTACGTAGTTTAATCATGGGTAGTATAGTGATAGGTGGAATAGACATAGATAGTATAGTCAGAGGTAGTGTAGTCAAAAGTAGCAGTGCATATACCAAAAAAATAAAGAATACATTTTAGTTGCATCAACCAAAATTGAAAAACCTGCGGGTTCCACACCCGTCCGGTCCAAATTTTTTTCAATTAAAATTCAAACATAAAATTTATAAATTAAATTTTATATCATAATATAGGTATGTAATACATATGTGTACTAGGTACCTATTTTCATTCCTTTTTCATTGTTAAATTTAATTAAAATTTCTTTCTCTATGGCCATATAAATTCATTTATACACTCATAATAAATTACCTGCTTAGGGAGAAATATATTCATTCTTTAGGTATATGTCCTTATACCTAAATAGTATGAATACATTTTTTTTGCATCTACCAAAATTGAAAAACCTGCGGGGTCCACACCCGTCCTGTCCAATTTTTTTTAATTAAAATTAAAACATAAAATTTATAAATTAAAATTTATATCATAATATAGGTTTATTATACATATGTGTACTAGGTACCTATTTTCAATTCTTTCTTTTTAAATTTAATTTAAATTTTTTTCTGTATGGCCATATAAATTTATATCAACACTTATAATATATTAACTACTTATGGAAAAATGTATTCATTCTTTAGGTCTATGTTCTTATACCTAAGTAGTATGAATAAATTTTTTTTGCATCTACCCAAAGTGAAAAACCTGCGGGGTCCACACCCGTCCTGTCCAATTTTTTTTTCAATTAAAATTTAAACATAAAATTTATAAATTAAATTTTATATCATAATATAGGTATGTAATACATATGTGTACTAGGTACCTATTTTCATTCCTTTTTCTTTGTTAAATTTAATTACAATTTCTTTCTCTATGGCCATATAAATTCATTTAAACACTCATAATAAATTACCTACTTAGGAAGAAATTTATTCATTCTTTAGGTATATGTTCTTATACCAATAAAGTATGATTAAATTTTTTTTTGAATCTACCCAAATTAAAATACCTGCGGGGTCCACTCCCGTCCTGTCCAATTTTTTTTCAATAAAAATTCAAATATAAAATTGTATTTCATAACATAGGTATGTAATACATATGTGTACTAGGTAAATATTTTCAAGTCATTCTGTGTTAAATTTAATTGAATTTTCTTTCTCTATGGCCATATAATTTTTTTATACATTCATAATAAATTTCCTGCTTAGGGAAAAATGTATTCATTCTTTAGGTATATGTTCTTATACCAATAAAGTATGAATACATTTTTTTTTGAATCTACCCAAATTGAAAATCCTGCGGGATCCACACCCGTCCTGTCCAATTTTTTCTGAATTAAAATTCAAACATATAATTTCTAAATTAAATTTTTTTTCCTAATATAGGTATATAATGCATATGTGTCTTAGGTACCAATTTTAAATTCTTTCTTTGTTAAATTTAATTGAAATTTCTTTGTGTATGGACATATAAATCTATTTATACACTTATAATAAATTAAATACTTAGGGAAAAATCTGTTCATCCTTTAGGTATATGTTCTTATACCAATAAAGTATGAATACATTTTTTTTGAATCTATCCAAATTGAAAAACCTGCATGTTCCACGCCCGTCCTGTCCAAATTTTTTTCAATTAAAATTCAAACAAAATTTCTAAATTACATTTTATTTTTTAAAATAGGTATATTATACATATGTGTCTTAAGTACCTATTTTCAATTTTTTCTTTGTTAAATTTAATTTAAATTTCTTTCTGTATGGCCATAAATAAATTTTTTTCTACACTTATAATAAATTAACTACTTAGGGAAAATTTATTCATTCTTAGGTATATATTCTTATATTAAACCCAAAGAATTTGGACTTTAAATTATTATATATAAATAAAATGAAGTTTTTATCAAAATTATAATATAGTTAATTCAATTTAATTTGAACGACCCGAATCGTTCAAATTCCTTAAAAATAAGAACGTCGTTAAATTTTACGTTCTATTTGACATAAATGAGTGTCGTTTACAAAATATAAACATGAACGTCGTTCTTTCCAAACTCTGTACCTTCGTAGAATAAGGCTTCAATAGCTTTCAAAGCTATATTATAATAATATTATAATTATATAATATATTGTATAAATATTAATATTATTTAATTATATACATTGGCGCCAAACAATTTCATCGGTGCATTTATAAATAGACTCGAGAAAAATAGTAAGAAAAGACTTCCGCGTAGTACCTAACAAGAATTTAATAAGACGGAGAAAAGCTGAGAAAAACGACAAAAGGAACAACTGTCGTTTTCACATCGTTGTGCTATGCTTCCAAAGATCAATCCCTAAATTGTCAATATTGATTTCTATTGGTTGTGAGATTTTGTGTGTGGACGTTTTATTATTTTAATTTTTTATTATTTACTATATATTAGTACACTTTTACTAAAATAGTAAAAGGTAAGTCACTCACTCAATATTAAATCGTGTAATATCACTGTACGCGTGCAGTGTACCACACTACGGCTGGCCTATATAATATACTCGTCCACCCTCTGTGACAGACTGTTCGGCCAGCGTTCAAAACAAAACCACAGATCCATATATTTATTTATTATTATTTATTTATTTATTATTCATCTCACGTTCAACTGTATGTGGCATTAACTTGAGTATAAAGAAGAATCGGTATACTCTACTTCCACTAGAAAAAAATGACAAATTTTTTATATCCAGAAGTTTTAACATAATTTTTGTTGTGAAGTACGTATGAAAGATATATAAATATGTATTTGTAAAAAAATTTATACCTATAATTTCAATATTTATTTATATTTTATAACATTACATTGTACACGTTCCAAACTGGGCAAAACTGTTCACGGACAAAGCTGGGCAATATATTATACGCATATATGCGTAGTCAGAGAGTGCAGATCAATGATAAGAACATTTACATATACTTATCTGGTTATCAATAAGTTATTTTTTCACAATCATCAACATTAATTGATGTTACCGTAGCTCATTATCATTTTGACAACACATAGGTTAATTTTTCTTTAGAACTAATGAATGTAATATAGTATGTCACATCCAAACTTTTATATCTTGGTTTTAAGTTTTTAATATTTGCATTTAAAGGCTGTCCATCCATCATTGTCTTGATCATTCCAGATGCTCTTTTCGCCAGGAATTAATTTTACATTATTCGATCTTGTGCTCACCATATACGACTTGGTTTGTACCCCTTTTTTTCCTTCCACTCAAATATTACCATTCGTTTTCGTTTGTTTTTGTTGTTGCTTTAGTTTAGTGTATACAATAATAATTGTAAATATTATTTGTGAAAATCCTTCAAAATATGGTAAACATTTCTATACGTAAATACATTTTAAATAACACTAACTTTTAGATTCGAGCATAGCTTACTATGATGTATTTTTATTATTTTTATATTTTTATGTATGTATATATTTACACTATTGAATATAATCAATGATTTACACTTTTTTTGTACAGAAGGAGTAAAGTAAAATTTTTCTTGTACATAGAGATTTTTGAAAGAAAATTCATTCTAGTTGGTACTTGGTATACATTATAGTGGTCATTTTTCGATTTTCTAAGTAATTTTCAAAAGCGTAACGAAAACTACCTTCTATAAGATAAATATCAAGAAAAGTTGTGAAAAATTAGAAAATTACTATTAAACTAGTCATGATTACCGACTATAAAAATGTTACATTTATTTCAACTATCAACAAAGACTATAACTTATAAATTAGAAAATTAATGTCAGAAATTTGACATTTACACCAAATGTTTAATATTGCAGTATGTATATTGACGTCGTATTTTTACTAGCCATATAAATCCTATTTCAATACTCATATTATATATACCAAATCTTCGCTCAGAATCGTTTTATCAAAAGACATGATTTATCATTGCTTTCAAATTCAATATATCCACCACCAGTAGGTATCTTACCAAATGAGCAAAGTTCTTCCACCCTTTACTTACCGAATTTATAAAAATATGGTAGTTATATATTTAAATAAAAAAAAAGCTAGCCAGTGCTACGACATTTTATGTAGGTATCTAAATTTTTAATTTTATTATGTTTTATCTTAGTATCCCGAGAATTAAATGGTATTTAGATAACATCGAATCAGAAATATTTGTATTAAACTTTATGTACATACCGATGTAATTTATGAACAGGTACCATATATATTTAATATATATTGCAAATTAACCAGGAATTTGTGGAATTTGTGATGTTGATACGATCTTAGAGTACAATAAAATAAAGTATATTAATATAATATTTGTACCTTCGTTTTTAATTACAATTATTATTGTCGGAATTTTACATTTTATAACAATACGGATCATTACCTATAGTTATCGGGCGCGTTGGACTTACGAACTACTTACTTTGCGGTATTTTAATTAAACCGACGACTTTTATAAATTAATTATACTAAAAACAACGGTGGAAAACATGGATTTTAACTTTTCAAAACAAATTCCGCTTCCAGAATACGAATACTCTTTACTTTTTTATGCTACAATCAGTGCCAAAATTACTAAAGAAGAAACTATGCATAATCAAAATATGCCTAAATGTATCGAGAATTATTGCTACTTTCTATATTACAACGAAAAATTATTATAGATAAACTTAATAATAATGCAAAATTGTATTTAGATACTTTAAAAAAAATCATAAAAAAAATAATAAGTGGACGTGCTAAATTTACCATTTCTAAATGGATTTTAAACAATGAACTATAATTTCATAAACAATTTTTTTTATCCCATTTATGTAAGTATAGAAAACTAAAATTAACATAACGAATAAAAATATATAATATAAATATCTACCTAGTAACCAAATCAACAATATCTCTCGTAACTACTATGTGTGCACTAGTACCTAACTACAAACAGATAGACGAACATAACGAGGATATATTATAAAGTGTCCAAACTTATGTTTAGAAACCTAAACTCATGAATAAATTATTTTATTATTATTATTGTGGCATTTTTTATCCATTTTCATATTATAATCCTTCATAAAATGCGTTAATGTTGTAGAAAAATATACTTTTTAACATCTTTAGATTTTTATTTTAGATTCATATGTATAGGTATAAGTATTGTGAAAAAAATATTAAAATAATACACATTTTTTACATCGACATAATAGTATTTTTTTTTTTATTTTACTCATATAATCATTTTTGTGGAATATCTACAATAATAGATACTTTATAATAATAATAATCCAATTTTGAGCTGCAAGTGTTATAATCGTGTGTGCAATACAATAAATTACACGTATGGGTTAATAATAATATACTTAACTTATTTTTTTTTAAACCCGTTTAATGTATATTTAAATAATAAAAATAACAATTAGTTACTCTAATTTTAATTCAAAAAAGTATACATTTATATGCAAGTGAACAAGAAAAACGTCATATCCCGTAGCAGCTACTCATAAAACGCAATAGTCTCTCGGGATGGGGAGAAGACGTATGGACTAAAAAGTGATAAAACAAAAATCTAATAATGCCGGAAAATCAGACCTATAGATTCATTGTCTATCATCGTTTCTCGCGGTAATTAATACAAAGTGCACAGTATATGGTATTTTTTTAGTAAACTGGTAGAAAAACAAAGTGATTTTATTTTTAAAAAAAACTATAGGTAGGTACTATTACGAAAAAGTAAAACCAAAAGCTGTTAATTTCGTTTTCGAATTATTTAAAAAAATAATAATAATAATAACTATATGTTTCAAATGTATACTGGTATAAAAAAAAAATTTTTTTTTAAAAATAATAAATTTAAATATTGTTAATATAACAGTTACTATTCGAAAATTATTGTAAAATTATAAACATTTAATAGTTAATTAATTAGTATAAGGCTCTAAACATAAATAAAATGCCCTAAAAATTTAATTGAATACCCTAAAAATACCACATGAGTGTAAAATATTTAATGAAAATTTCAATAATAAGTTAAAACTATTTTCAAAATTATACAAATATACTCATATTATGCTAACTAAACTAGATTCAGAAAACAATTTAATTTGAACCATTAAGGCTGTCACTGATTATATATGTATTATATATTATATATTATATATATATAAAAATAAAAGTGAAATAGCACTACCTATTATTAATAATTATTTAATTATTATTATTTATTTTATTTTTTCAAAATTTATTTTCTTGTAAATCCATATATTAAGTTTTAAACAGTGCATATTTTAAACTAATAATTATTTGAATTACATTTGTAATGAATGAAAATATGAGATATACAAATAAAATAGGTTGTACCTATATTTTAGAAGTTTGCAAATACATATTTTACTGATTTCTATCTGATAAAACTCTTTTACTGTTATCTGTTAAGAAGATGCAACACTGACGATTTTTCAATAAAAATTTTGCATTAGAATTTTTTCTTTTTCGTTAACTTACAAACGTGTGAGAAATACAAAACAAATAATAAATCATAGCTAACAACCTTATCTATCATTTGTTGGAGCCAATTTTTGATATATACATTTCTACACGTTTTATGAACTATTAAAATATCCATTTTTTTTTTTTTATTAGCTTATAAAACGTGTAAAAATATATTTATCAAATATCGGCTTCATCAGCAGCTAGATAATTTTGTTCTTTATAATATATTTTTTATTTCACCTTCCTACAATATTCTGATAAAAATGAAAAATATATAAACATGGTTTTTTTAACAACTATCGTGGTTACACAATAATTAAAAATGGTATTGACACAAGACTATTATTTTTTTAATTATTTTAAAAATATATTCAAAAATTTTGAAATTGTTGGATTTTTATTTTCTGTTTAAATTTCATTTTAAATTTTAAATTTTCTTGAAAATCCGGTGTGTGGCTTCCTCTTAAAATGTGTTTGAGAATAAAAAAATTTTATACCAAATGACGAATAGTTAATACAGGTTAAAATAGTTCTATTCCCTATTGTTGTTGCCAATAACACAATAATATTATAATCGCGGTATTGGTTATTTGTATTTACTGAATAGATAATTTATAAATATATACAGCTATCTTGTATTTGAATGTTATTATAAAATAAATATTATAGAAAAAAGTTCTATTTATTCAATATTAGCTAACGTAAACAGAAAAATTCTATACAACCTTTTTACTCTAAACTGGGTTTTCTTGTTTTTATTAATTTTTAATACCATTTTATATAGTTATTTAGATAGTGTATATTTCTATATAACATTGTTAAAAAAACATGCAGACAGATTTTGCCAACGTAATGAATAATATTCGCAAATGAACTTTTAAAATGCTAAATAAAATTTTGTTTTTGGACCTTTTTTTATTTTGAGACACTGCGAATTCGTAACTTTACGCTCACAATAATTCGTCTATAATAATTATAGAAATATTAAAATCATACAAGTCAAACCAACCACAAGTTGTGGAATACAAATATTATGAAGCAAAAAATTATAATATTTTAAAGGAAAATTATATTAAATTTTCGAAAGTCTTTATTCCACGCTTAAGCCGTTACATTATATTTATTTATATATATATTTTTAAATACCCTAAAAATGTTCTGAAAATTCAGTTAAATCCGCTACGTTATAGTAATTACAAAAATAAAATAAGATCGGGAAAACAAATATACCTTTGGATACAGTACACATTATTACAGTGTAATATACGTATAGCCACGTATGTATACTAACACCTCCGGGGAATGTTTTTCGGGGATTACACGAACTAATCACAATGCGTTTTACCCGGTAATAGATTGGGATATGGATAATCCGGGGACAGATATCTTTTAGGGGCTCCCCTTGGGCCGTGAATGTTTTATCACCACGTTGTACTCCTTTAATTGTTATCATTTACATAATATGTTATACTATACCTGAGTCAAAATAGTGTATTAATTAAGCTTTTCAAAAGGTCAACTTCTGTATGACTTAATGAAAAAAATGTATTATTCGTTATCAAATATACTTCTTCTTCTCCTTCGCCTTCTCTCCCAACTATTTGGGGTCGGCCACCCTGGTCCTACACTTCCACTTAACTCTGTCTCCCGCATCTTCTTCACTTACTCCCACCTTCCTCATATCACTCGCCATCACATCCCCCTCATCTCTTTTTCGGTCTTCCTCTCCCCCTCTTACCAACAACATGCATTTCCCTTACTAATCTTACTGCCTCAGTCTCTTCCCTCCTTAATACATGCCCGAGCCATATCTTAATCCATTCTCTCTCATTTTGTCTACTATCGAACCTACCCCTATACTACCTCTAATATACTCATTCCTTATTTTATCCTCTCTAGCAACTCAAATATACGTATATATTACTATTATGTTACTCAAATATATGCGTTAATACGCAGTACTTATATATATATATATGCTATCAGCTAGTGTAATATAAGGACATTTAAACACGAAAAATACAAACTACATATCATGATTCGATATTGCGCTGCGTTAAAACTAAACATATTTTTTTTTTCACTTAGTGGTTACATCGATCAGTGCACTTCGACCTCGTTGGACCTACACTGTTTTGGAGTTTGGACAGCCATAACCTATAGAGTGTAACTTTTCATCTTTTCATCATTAACGAATATCGACGTTTCTATAGCTGATCCTCTACTCGTATTCGTCCTCGATGTCAAATTTCTAATCCATACCTTTTTCTGTTACCTTCAAATCCATTCCGGATTGTTTACAATGTTCGAATAATTATTAATTTCGATGTATTGTTCATTACACATTTTATTGTTGTATTGTTTGTATTTATAGTATATATATAATATACTATTATATATATATATATATATATATAATATACTCATCACTCGTATATTACATACATTTTCAAATATCAAATGAACTTGTTTTAAACGAAAAAAAGAAACGTGTAATATGAACAGTACCCGCAGACAACGAAAATTATCACAACTCGGATGGGATATGTTCATAAGTATATAGTGCCTATATGGATTTCCCATTATAGCCTCATGAATGTCGAAAGTTCATCCTGAACATTACTTCCAAATATCCACTTTTATGGGATAGCATGATTTATTATATTATTTATACATTTATATATTTTATTCTATTCACATATATAGTATATATATATATATATGTATATTTATTATCTTCAGTAAATTTGCAATAATCAATATTAAATATATCTCAAACAGTTTCTGTTTTTTTGTTCGTTTATACAATAATGTGTACGGAACTCTCAATATAATAATATACTTCGAACATATTTTATATAGAGTTCAAGGTCAGCGGTCTCTTGGTTCCATGCCACGGAATAACTCGATTTGAATTAATCATCGCTCGGTCTATAAAACCGCTTGCAACAACGGAAAATTAATTAAATCGTATTCACGAATACGCGGCAAAGTAGAATTCTCCGATGAAATTTTCGAAAATTAATTATATTTATGCGTGAAAACAATTTTCTTATAATTTAGACATATAGACTTATTGGATGAAAACCGTCAATTAGAGAAGAGATAATCTGGGGGCAAAAATGTTTTGTATCAAAAAACTATGTATTAATATAGTTTTTTGTTTTATGATCGATGATTAATTTAAGAGAACAAAAATGAAATCTAGACAGCTTAGCATATGTATAACATTTTTTCCTAGATTGTATTTATTTCGTACAAAAACCGTCCTTCTTCTTTTCGTCCTAACATGATAAAGTATAAAGTATAAAGTGCATATGGTCTTCTGATTTCGCTCGAAAATAATTGCCCACTTTTTCCATACTATTCGCAGCAATACAAAAAGGCGGCATATATACTCTCCAAAAAAATATTCGTGTTTATGTTCATTATTAAACCAAATTAAATAATAACCTACAAGTTTAAATGCTCTTGTGCTTATTTTAAACAAACACAAATATTTTTTGGGGATTAATAAATGTCGCCTCTTTATCTTCGAGTAAGTAATATGCTAAATGACTTTTTAAAACTGATTTACAGAAGTAAATTTAATAAAAAAAATTATGCTCAAATATTGAAATATCAACCAAACACGTATCGATTTTTTAAACGTGTTCTATACGGTTAAATCATAGATCAATAATATTTGATCATTTTCACGTATTTGAATAATTTTTTAAGATTTAAATTAAATTACCATAAATAGATCAGCTGGTTTTAGTGCTCAAGTTTTTAAAGCTTGCAATAATTTTTTATATGAGAATGAAGTCTAAACTTATTCCTACAAATATAAATGTTATTCTTTCAAGATTTTTAAAATTCAGAATTTAATACTTATGTCGATATGATTATAGACAAATGAAAAAATAATTTTATCACTATACTCAATGGAATCAGTTACAATAAATCATACATCAAACGACGCATACCATCGATCATTTCAAGTGCAAATAAAAATTATTTAAAACAGAAATGATTTTTAAAATGTTTATTAAAAAAATGATGTACGATGATAAGATTCGTGTGTCCATACACGATACGGTATTTCGAAAAAAAAAAAAATGTATTCCCCCGAAAACCTAATCCCTAACCTAATATATTATTGTACATTATTATTACGAATGGGTTACACACCTTATATAATATATTATTCACTCGCTACATTTATAATGTATATAAATTTATATAGCGTATTTCTAAATTGTGACCACAACGAAGAGAATTCTGGCTTAAGCGAGATCGTGGTATATAAATCAGCTCTTGAAACCCGGCGTCGTTAGATGGACGAGGGAGGTTACAGTCAGACATACGCGTGTTTTAAACGATATTTTGTATGAGCGGTTAGTATGTACAGTATCGACTTACACCCATTTAATGTTCCTAGTAAACTATATTTTAACAGCTGCAATGTGGCGCCAAAGTAAAATTACGAGGTTCCGACAATCCTTTCTCTAGCTTATCATCTATAATAATTATAATCCTTTCTCCTTACCCTTAGTACAGGCTCGAACTCCGTTGTCATGGTATATGATATATTTACTGTTTAAGAGGACTTTATACACCCGATTTTTAAGGGGTTTTGTATAGGCAATTTGTATGGATTTTAAGAAAACTGAAAATCTAACAATTTAAAAATATTTAGTTATCTATATTTCAAAAGTAATTTAAAAATTGCCGTATATCAGTATCATTTTTTATTTTTATCACGATATATTTTTGTTAAAAATCATGTTTACGCTCTAAAACTATAACTTTTCTCTATATAATCGCCGAGTCAAAATGTATACAATATATGAAAGATGAAAATATTTACTATGCCGTAACGTGTAGTTTTTTTAAACGTCTAAAATCCGTGATAAAAAATCGTGAAATTTTAAAATTTTAAGTTAAAAAAAAGTTTAACTAAAAAAACTCCCTGCTACGGCATAGAAACTATTCTCATCTTTCATATTTTATATACATATTGACTTTCCAATTACTAAAAGAGAAGTTGTAGTTATAGAGTGTGAATATATTTTAATAACGCTAAAATGGGTGTATAGCAGGGTGTAATGCTGTATTAATCGTCGTGTTAATACAGTGGTCAGTACCGTACCAATTTCTCTTGGAGGGGTTGGGGTGAATAATACATAAAAACATCTTCTCCCTCTCCCTCCCACTACAATAAAACTATACAAAATATATACGATACAACCCCCATCAATTTTTCATCAAAATGACCTAAATCGCGTACGAAACCAATTTGGTTATTTTCAATGTTCTCATGAAATCT
The DNA here is from genome assembly GCA_025469235.1 of Pemphigus obesinymphae. Lineage (NCBI taxonomy): Eukaryota > Metazoa > Arthropoda > Insecta > Hemiptera > Aphididae > Pemphigus > Pemphigus obesinymphae. The sequence goes on from JAIPRL010000190.1 coordinate 131,301, forward strand.
TAAAAACAGTTATACGCTGGACGGTGTATTTGTATGTATGTATGTATGTATGTATGTATGTATGTGTAATGTATTTATTAATACATTATTGAATAAAATTGAACACTGTTAGTATATTATATAAAAAATTATAGACGTATATTTATTCATGTACCTATATAACTTAAGAATGACACGTTAATATTTTGTACTGTGTTGATGGTGGTGAATTTGTTATCACTATATTATATAATATCACGTATACACGGCACAGTGATAATACAACATTATATTATTAATTATATATTACAGTATGTATATATGTATGTATGTATCAAGGGCGTCCGCAGGTGAAAATTCAGGGGGGGATAACCTTACTTTGTATTAAAAATCAAAAATACTATTATTAAGGGGGAACACATCTATTAACGAGGATAGCTGTACCAGCTAAGAAAAATTGACCCACGATGGGTGGAGTATTATACTAGTAGGAATGGAAATTCGGGAGTTTGAATCCTCGACCGTTAGTTAGGTGGGTTTTATTTAGGAGGAGGATGTCGACGTTATGTTTTATATTTGTAAGAGTTCAAAGTATTTTCGAACGACATTCTGACAGTTCCAAAAAATAATTATGGTATTAACCATTAATATTAAGGAGGGGGAGGATGGTTAGGATGGCGACCACTTCATCCTTGACTTTGGTCTTCCCGTTGAAGATATTTGTGATTAGGTCGGTTAGTTGGGCAATAATGGCTGCTGAGTCTATTTAAGGGTTGAGGGAAGAGGTGGGGGAGGCGGTGGCTTTCGACGTGAAAGAGTTGCCTAGAGTAGTGGGGTTTAGGGGAGCTTGTTGGCTTGGGCTCGAGAAAAAGTTAGTGGATATTATTGAAAAGTCAGTTTGTGAGAAGTTGGAAGTGCTTGGTATTTTAGGACGGCTAGACATTCAGTGAAGTTAGTAGTGTGAATTTCGTCGCCGTTTGCACATTTGGGATCAACCTCTCGGGCTTTGGAACAGTCTTTGACCAGATGTGATCAGAGCATTTTACGCACCGAGAGGCATAACCACAGTACATGCTAGAATGGCCGAAGCGTTGGCAAGCGAAATACTGAGCGGGTTTGTGGAAACTGTGTGATTCTACTTTGATAGAGATATTGAACAGAGAAGTCTCTTGAAAAATAAGTTTATTGTCGGGAGTGGACGCAAGAGTAATCAGGAGAATAGGAAATTTTCTGGTGGAGTTGGCGAATTGACGGGTGCTATTTACGTTATTTTTCCGGGGAAGACGACCGATAAAAAGGCAGATATTGATTGGTATATAAGCAAAAGCATCGAGTTTTTTAGTTTAAGCCAATGAGGGGCTAACGGAAATAGAAAGGTTGGTACCAATATTTTGCACATTAGTAATATTACCAATATTTTTACAATTGTTTGATATTAGTTAATTTTAGAATATTTTTTTGAAATATTTGTTTACAAACCTATGTATAAAAATGTTTTTTGAATTATTCTGATTAAAATTGTGGACAAATATAAGGTACCTACTATTACATAGACTCCAAGGTTAATTTTTTTTTTTGCATATTTTTGTATACTTACGTGGAAATGAATAAAAAATGTACCTTTCTCGATGATAGCATTTTCATACGGTTGTACCGTATGAAAATGATGGAAAAATGAATGTGGAATATACAATATATAACGTAACAATAATACTAATCTTATTTTTGACAATTTGGTAATTACTGCACGGGCCACTAATAAGGTTGTATACAGCCTAGCTAGTAATAATAACAGTAACTTCAGAAATATTAATAATATTCATTTCGTATTTTAAATTAACCGAAGCGATTTAAACTTTTATAATATATTCAAACGAACTGTTTAAAGAAGATTTTGGAGGTCAATTTTTAAAAATTAAATGTAAATCACATTTTTATTAATTTTTTTCAATGTATATCTCGTAATGATATTTTTCTTTGTTTTATAATACATTTTTATTTATAGAAAAAATGCTCTTAGACGAAACTATTTGTCCAACAGCACGGCAGTTTAATAAGTTTTAAAAATTTCCAGCTCACGCCTTAGAAAGATACTGCGTTAACAATGCACGTGCCATTTGCGTCACGTCAGAAAATGCAATTTTCTATAAACTTTTAACTGCTGTCAAACAAAGAGTTTTGCATTAAAAAGTATTTTCCAACCACCAAAATTAACTTCAAAAATATCTTTATACGTGATATTTTCTAAGATGATGTTTTACATGGTATTTTAGGGTGTAATTCTCATATTTGGTTTCAAAGTTTTACCTCACGAAACCCCGTCTAAAAGAACATTTGAAAATATATATTTATCAAATTGTTTTCATTTTTTATATATATTCCCGGTTGTTATACTCTCATTTTATGAATTTTCAAAAAAAAAAAAAATTAATTTTGACAAACTGATTTAAAAGAACGAAGGGTAATATTTATCAAAAATAAATTGAAATCTTTTTATTTTATTTATCATTAATTTTATGTTTTAAAAATATTAACATCTTAATATTGTATAAACAATAAAATAAGCAAAATATGAACAACATATTCTGTTTACAAAAAAAAAAAATTGTGTAGGTAGGTATGAAAAATAATCAATTACTATAAAAATAATATATCATATCTATATTATTTGTTTCAGTAATACCATTTTTTATTATCCTTATAATATATGTTTTTCTGCTCGTAAAAATAGCTATTGTAATTTTTTGATCAAAAACTATATTTTAAAAAAATTTTATTTTTTGTTTTAGTTAGGTACATATTTCTTTATAGGAATTAATGTCGTTCAGTTCAGGAAAAATGTTATCTACATACTTATAGATAGTATTTGAAAATTTCATATAAATTTCAAAATAATCAAATATTTCAATTTTTTTATCATTTATTATTTTTCTTGTAAAATAAATAAATATATAAAAATATGAAATTTAATATTTAATTTTTTATTTTAAGTTTTTCATTTATTTGTATATTTTAACATTTATAATATTATATATATATATATGCAATTAATCAATAAATTATAAATATTTCATTTAATTATATCGAAAAAATATTTGTCTTTTATAATATTTTTTCTATTTCAATTTGAGACGTTGCATTTTTTACAGTAATCCAATTACAATAATAGTGCACACATTTTTTCGCGATAGTTTTTTTACCATTGATTATCTTCCATGTTCCGAAAAACTTTATGAATTTGGTCACTGTGTTCGCCTATTATCCAAAATGTACAATAAAAAAAATTAAAATTATAAACACAGCTAGGTACTTTATTATTTACTGAAGAATGAAGAATAACAATCATTTTTATGTGTGATAATATAAAAAATGGCAATAGTTATTTTCCAAATTACCGGGAAGTTTAGTCTTTAGGCAGTATGCCAAATAAATACAAAAAGTTCAATATTTCACGATGTGGTAAAATATTTCAGACTTCAAACACTACTTATAGGCAGTGGCGTATTTATAATTTCGTTGCTTCCCAAAAAACCAAAATAAAACTTTGAAATCATAAAATAATAAAAAAAAACAAGTCATCAACTACTTTTAACCCAAATTTAATACTACTATACATATAACAACAATGTATAGTAATATTATTCAAAACTTCTTTAAAATTTGCTGCCCCCAAAAAAGTGATGCCCGAGGAAATTTCCCTCCTAGTACCCCTCCCCCGAAATACGCCACTGATTATGGGTGACATATAACGTAATAATAATATAAATTCACTGTACAACACTTGACTCTGTCTCAACTAGATTATATTGATAAGACTAGCATAAAATAAACATAATATCTACTATAATTTTTTGCATAATACGCATATTGTTCTCTACATTTCGAATACGTGTTTATGTGACGAAAATTGGTGTACAGTAACATAAAAAAATAAAAATCACCCTATATATAATATATCACCGAGACTTGAAAATCGAAAGGTTATAAAAGTTCAAGTAAATGCTTTATACAACTTTTGACGTATATACAAACAACGAGTAGATGAAAATTCACAGATTAAAAACTAGACTTTTCGTATGTCGGTAAGTTTCATATTGTTTATAAAAACAAAAAAAACGGTAAAAAGTTTTGTCTTCGAATATAATAAATTTATAAATTTCACTTTGCAGTACGGACGGAAAAAAATAATTTACGGTTTTCTTTTATTTTCGGTTTTATTATATAGTATATGTAGATAGCTGTTTGTCATCTATATAGTATGTCGGTGAATGGTTTCGACAATATATATATATTACATCGTTACCGATTGTTCACGATACGCCCAGGAATAATAACTTATAATAACATCTGCATTCACGGGAACTGGCAACTTATTGGCGATGATACGATATATTAAATCTCTGAAATCTGTACTTAGATTTTACACATGGTAAACGATGATTGCAATATTGTGGGAATAGAAGAAAACAAAAACAAAATTTAAATAAAAATTATTTTTGAGGTCAAGTTTTCTCGATCCGCATAATACTAACCTAAGTAATTTTATTTAAACGAAACCGATTTCCAGACTGGAATAATAATGTAAAAATATATGACATCTCCAAAATAATTAATAGGCTTTATTCTTATATCATTATAACATCACGACGATTAAAGTTAATAAAAAAAAATATTTGCAATTTTTCAAATTAAGTCAAAAACTGCCAAGCAGCCCTCGAAAAAAAACCCTAAGTGATTAATATTGCAAATTATAATAACATAACAGATTATTGGTTCTAATTTATAAGTTTTACTAAACAATGGTGTACCCATTTTCAGAACATTCTAATAGTTCCTGGTGATGGCAATGGCAACTTGAAAATTCTAAATAAATCGTCCAGATACAAATGGTGAAAGTTGACCAATCGTCTCTTAGGTCCTAGGATAGAATTTTTATTATTTGAAATTTGAAAGCAAAGATAAATCGTTGCATTCAAAAGACAATCACTTTCAGAATGATTCTCAATAAACTACGATAAAATAATATATTTTTAGGAAAAATTGATATAACCATAAAGAATATGGCAATTGTATTTGTTATTTTGTTATATTTTCAGCTACATAATACATATTTTATCATGGAAACCCGTCAAGCTAAACAAAAACGCGCGGAACGAAAACGTCACGAAAAGGCAGACTCCGAGACTGCTATATTATATTCTTTGAACAATAATAAGGCGGCCATGATAAAACGCAAACACGTATTACGCGTCAATGGCTCAACGTTTGAAAATAAATTTCAGATATGTTTAATAACTATTTAAACAATTTAAAATTACACAAAAACTAAGTTTGTATGATAAAAATAACGTAGATATATATTATAAAATATGTCGTGAAAAGCATTTTAAAATCTAAATACATTTAGTATATTATTATATTTTTCGTATATTCCACGTATTATTCGTACAGTTTTTGAGTCAGTCGATTTTTTAAAAAAAAAATACTGAATCGATTTCAATATGATTTGAGATTTAATATTTATTTTAAATATTTATATTCTTCCTTCCTTTTCTAAAATTTAAAATTACAAAATTGACTGCCTAAACGTATTTTGAATAAAATAAAAAACATAAAATAAAGGTCGTCAACTTTTTTGTGGAATTATTTGTTGGATTAATTTCCCAAAAATCAACTTTTTCGTTAAATTACGAAACACTAAACGCCCAAAAAATGTAACAAACTCATTTATTTTATGATATCAAATTAAAAGAAAACAATTTTATTTTTGCCCTCCCCTAGTTGCACTTATGATATCAAGTTTCATATATCAAAATTGTCGATTATCTATCTGTATACTAATCTGAAATCATTCATTAAGTATGCTGGATTAATGGTAATTAATAGTTTTATGTATATGGCTAATTTAGGATATAGATAAATATGTTGTATATCTAGTTAAAATGTTAGAAATCACATTCATTATTATTATTGATAATTAATTTAAAATATTTAAAACTAGTTTTACGTCCATCAATTCATCTATAATTACTTAGATATAGTATAAAGAATAACATTCAATCATGTTTGTTCTTAAAGGTTTGTTTTTACACTACATTGTTGTCTGTTTAAATATATTGAATGTATAAATTTCAGAAATAGTCATGTGGTGACATTAACCGAAGTTTCGCTCAAATTCATTTTATAAAAAGAAATGATCTATCATATGATTCCAAATTTAATTTATTCTCCACCAATATCCGGTCCGACGAGTGAAGTGTTTCCATCTCTTATATTGACTTGCTTTTTAAATATAAATATCGACTTTTTAGGGTAGTAAGTATACTTATTGTTGCCAATAAAATAAAATTTCGTAACTGGAGGGAATAATATAAAAACATTAAAATATTGCACCTGTTTATCGTGTACAATAACTATAATATATTATAATAAGCGTGTACTTGATAATATAGTCTTGTAATTTCATAACTAAGTTTTACTAATTTATTTCTTTATCAAAAAATACTAATTTTTTAAACACATTTTTTTTAATTGACAAAATTGTATATTTAAATATTACATCCAAAAAATAGTTAAAATAATATATACTTAAATTATTTGCATGTTTTCTAAATAGTTATAATGATATAGATCCAGATACTTATTCGTGGTCGACTTAAGCATATTTTACATTTACACAATAGCCATTTAATCATTTTACAAATATTATATTATAATTTTATACAATAAAAGCTAAATTATTTGTTTATAATATAGGTAATTTTGTTTTATTATTATTATTATTTTGGAACATTTATTAAATAAAACACATATACTGATATTTAATAACTGTTTAATATATGTTTAAAAAAATTTTGAGAACCTTCCTGGATGCATGTATATTATCATTAATTATATATTATAGGTAATATATACATATATATATATATATATATATAATACATATATATATATATATATATATATAGTACATATTTTGTGGGCTTAGAATAAAAGAGTTCTAACTGACAATTTTGAAAAAATAGCTTAGCAAATTCTATTTCGTTAAATTTTTACGCATTTTTTAATCTGACAAACTTTTTAATATCACTTATACTTAATTAAGAGTTCAGAATAAAAAAGTTCTAACTCTTGTTGTATAATGGTTGATCTATTTTGTAGAATAAAATAGTTCTATCTAATACACCGTTTTTAAAAAGAATAAAAAGGTTCTATATCGAAAATAATATACCATTGGTACAATAGTTATCCGGTATCCTGTTATATTATTGAATCTATATTTTGCAACGCGAACATGTAGCGCGTTAATTGTGTGATAAAAACAAAATTTAGAAGTAATGTTATAATAATATGATGCTAAAATAGGTGAGTATATATTTCTGATATTTTTATTACCATAATATTATTTATACACGCGTGTTATATTTAAAAACAGACCAAAGATCAAGAATTTAGAAATGATTAAAGTTGGCATTAATTTCAATAACGAAACAATAAAATAAAATTATAGTTAGCTCGTCCGAAACATAAGACAAAATTGTTTAACTTAGGCACTTATCTACTTTAGAGTTTTAAAAATGATAGTGCAAAACCAAATTTGTGAAAATCATTAATTTCTGAGTTACGCGATTAAATCTGTACAAAAACAGTAGATACCTACTCTCGCAAATGTTATGCAACATCGTAATATTACATAATTACCTAGGTATATCTATATAATTATTTTTGTCGTTTACCACCGCGTTTTTGTTAGTAGCTTCTATCAATCTGTTATATGGTTTGACTATTAAATTAAGATACCTAGTTGAGTACATACTTCAAATTTTGTAAAAAAAATGCATAAAAATAATGACTTGACTTGCTTTGTGGAGGGGTACTCTGTCTCAAGCTTGAGCTTCTTCCAGAGGGTCGGATGTTTTAGGGAGTTGAGACGTGATGAGGGGGCGAATTTATGATGTTTGAAATTTTAGAAATTAAGAGGACAGTTTCTTTTGCGGGCGTTGAGTAGGCCGGGCCGGGTCGAGATCGATTTTATGTGTGGGAAGTGGGACGAAGAGATCGAGAGTTGGAGTTTAGTGGAGGTGGCATTTATGAAATCGCGAATGGACGGGATGTTGGTGGACTTTCTGATGGAGTGATTGCTAACGAAGAATGGGAGGTCAGTGATCTGGCGGAGAGTTTTATTTTGGACGGCTTCTATGCGGGACCAGTTTGAGTTGGAAATATTAGAAGCCCATGCGGCGGAGGCGTATGTTAGAATGGGGCGCATGTAGGCTTTGAAAATGTAGAGCTTGGTTCTGACGGAGAGAGGGCTTTTCTTGTTGAGCATGGGAAAGAGGAGATGGCCTGCAGCTTTTGTTTTGTTTACAGCGGACTTGGCGTGGGCAGAGAAATTTAGGTTCATGTCGATGATAACAACCAGGTATCTAATGGAGTGGGACCAGCTAACCGGAGTGTTGAGGACTTTGGGTTTAGGGGTGTTAACAGTGCTTTTGTTGGAGAAGAAGATGGCTGCCACATGCCTTAATGATACATGGATATTAATATTTTTTTCACTCCAAATTATAAATTTTCCCATAACATTGTATTGTGCCTATTAAATTTTAATTAATTTTATTAAAAAATTTGGATGCCGATATCATTCTTATTTTTATCAAATTGATACAATATTATAACTTCCCTTTAACAGAACTTGGTCAATTCAAAGTTGAAAGGACCTAGGAAAAAATTTCATTTTGATCTATAAAAATTGGTACATTATATATATATTATATATGATAATATATCGAATATAATAATTATATATACCTATATAATATATCAATACATATGGAGGCTCCGTCACCCTATATGCGTATTGACTATCAGATCTGTCGATAAGCAAACTAATACATATCAACCAATAACTAGTAACAATTACATAATTAATTGCTTTGTTTATCATCGTGACTTGCAATTGTAGTGTCATATGTGAATATCCTGATACTAATATAATATAATATACAATATATATTACACGAAAATAACACACCAATTTTAATAAAATTATAACTTCAAGTTATCCACGTAAACATTCTAGTTTAACACAATTATTTTTACATTTTTTAAATAGATAATTCTAAGGGCCGGACAAAGGTTCAAGTATCTATAATTTCGACAAAAAAAGTTCGAGTTATTCAAGTTCTACTGAATTTCCAACATTCAGGGTTTTGACTTACTTTATAGAAATTATCATTCCTTTAGTAACTTTTTAAAAATTGTTTTTAGAACCCGTAGGATTTAAATCGCCCACATTGTCTTCAGATTTTGAAGGTACGCGTTTAAGGAAAAGTTCTAAGAACGCTATTGTTTTACTGTGTCAATCTCAGGGATACCCCGTTCCTGAATTCAGGTGAGACATTTGTTGTATGATCATGGAAAAAAACTAATTTTGGTACAATACCCTTTTTGTAGAACCCGTGGGTTTTAAATCTCCAACATTTTCTGCCAAATCAGAAACATACAAATTTAAAATGAAGTCTCTTTCTGACTTGAATCTGCTATGTGATGCACAAGGTTATCCTGTCCCAGCGTTCAGGTGTGAAATAAATTAATGTTAATATTTGTTTCCTTTAAAGCTGACATAATTTCCTCTAGATCCAGTTGGTGTTAAAGCTCCTTCATTATCAACTGATATAAAACGTAGCTGGATAGAAAGACATGTTAGCAAAGAAATTGGTCTCTTATGTCTAGCACAAGGTTCCCCTGTTCCTATATCTCGGTAAGCTCAAAAATTATACTTAAGGGGGTCTTTTAAAGGTAAATATACACTTAGTATAAACTAGTTGAATTTTAACATTGTGGGATAAGTTAAAGCGAAATAATCTTCTAAGTTTTTATTGGATTGACTTTATAAATATTTCCTCTTTAGACACTGTTGGTGCTAAAGCCCCCACTGCACCAGATGACAAAAGCAGAACAATTATACGTCATTTTGGACAATACATAACACTTTTTTGCCAGACTCAGGCATTTCCTATACCGTCTTTCAGGTCGGTATATCATATAGAATTATACTTTAAAAAAAAAAAACCAAGAGTGATTGTTAAAATTAATAAACAAATAAAATAACACCCCCTTACTTGAAAAGTCACAATTTAATAATTTCTTACTAATTGATAAAAAAAAAAAAACTATTTGTTTTTAACTGGTAAAGTTGGACATTTTTAACAGATTAATAAGCAAAAAATAGGTACCTAATATACTCATAACTGCAGCCTTTTCAGTTTGAAATTTGAGACATATTCATTCCCCCCCTATTTTATTCTAAGATTATGCCTATATTATATATTATGTACACATAACTTCAAGCTGAAATGTTTTTAAAATATATAGTGCATATGTATAAACAAATTCATTTTAGTAAGAGTTAATATAATGGATTTTTTACTGTATAATCCAGAACCTTTGGGTGCCAAACCTCCATCATTAGCTTTGGATGAAAAAAGTCGTTTCGCATTTCGCTATGTAAAAGAAGATGTGTCGTTGTGGTGTCAACTACAAGCGTACCCTATACCTGCATACAGGTTCGTTAATTATTAGGATTAAAATTGTCATTAAAAATATTATCCAAATAATCCACAGAACCCATTGGTGTTAAAAAACCTATGTTCGCGAGTGATGATAAAATTCATTCTTTTGAACGAGTTCAATATTCCGACATAGCTCTTTTATGCGAAGTTCAAGCGTACCCAATAGCAACTATACGGTATGAAATATGCGTTCGACAAATTAAAGTTAAACACTAATATTCACAATAAAAATATTTTAAATGAGTTCACTCGTGTATATATTTAACATAAACTGTAATTATAATAATTTTTCTGCACGAAATTGCATTAAAAAGTGGTTAATTTATTAGGTACTCAACTTTTAGTTAAAATTATCATCGTTTGAATTTTCTAATATATTAACTGTAAGATATAATATTAATAAATTCGATCAGACCTTCACTGATAATTCTATAACAGTTATAGTATTGTAGATATACTTGAAAATAATTTGTTTGAATATTAAATAAATGTATACAGTGTATTATTATATAAAAAAAAGTGTCATTATTAATTTATTTATTGAAAATATTTTTCATTTATATTTCAAAATGATGATACTCTTTTAATTTGTTTCAAATATGTAATTCAGAACCGATTGGGATGAAATCTCCTAGTTTCTCAACCGATACGAAAATTTCAGCATATATCCGTTCTCAAAATGCTAATATCGGTCTACAGTGTCAAGCTCAAGGTTTCCCAGTTCCTAATTTTCGGTAAATATTACTCAAACCTGAAGTTATTATTATCCTGGATAAATCCTTAATCCTTTGCGTATTGTTCAATTGTTTCCTTTTTTAAAATAATTTTATTATAATTTACGTACTATTTACAAGAAAGAAAACAATAAGACTAACAAATATTAACGAAACAATGAGTGGATAAAACATATATATATATATACCTATTGTATATTGTATATTTATAAATTAATCAAATTTAATTTTTCTTTTGTCTTATCTATCACTTAATAATATTAAAAACTATTGCAGGTATTAATTTAAACTTTTGTAACTTAATAAATAAAACATTTTAATAGTAAATAGGAAAACTAAAATATTAATTATAGGTAATAAATTAATAAATGTACCTATCAGTATGTAGTCTATATATACCCGTAAAAACTAATATAAAGTGTAATAAGTCATAATATATGATGCTTCCTTATAATTTGTAATCATTTTTAACTACATCCTAATAGTTACTTGAATGCCTATATGCTACTAGTAGGTATTTAGTATTAAGTACGTAAGCCCATTAAACCAATTAAATGGTTTTGTTGAACAGATCCAATAGGAACAGTGACTCCTAAAGTACCAACGAAAACAAAGTTTGCTCGTGTTGACGGGATTTTTGGAGAAAATATCGTATTATTGTGTGAGACTCAAGGTCATCCAGTACCTGTTTTCAGGTAGATTTATGATACTAAAATTTACCACATATCACTAACTTAATAATATACTAAACATGATTCTTAAACGTCAAAAACTAATTTCTTTGGAGAATATTTCGGGCTTCATTATAGTTAGGAGTATAATACCTATACATTTTCCATTAGAATTAGACAATTGATTTATACGTATTCATAATATATATATATACGTTGATAGATCCCCAAACGAGTATTTCACCGAAAATTAAAAAAGAAGAGCTTGCCATTTTAATCGGGAAACCTTTCGAGGTCGAATCTACAATATCAATGGTTTGTTCAGCTCAGGGATTTCCTGTTCCTTATTTTAGGTATGTAAATCGAGTATTGTATTTTTTTGCATTGTCGAATCCAAATGCTAATTTAAAGTTACCAAAAAATAATGATGTTTTCATGTTTTGGTTGATCTACGATGAAAAAGTGAGACGATTAGGACTACCCCAAAAATATCATGTTTAAAATTCGTGTTTCTACTATAAAATATGCAAAAAAAATACAACAGTTGGTAATATTTGATTTTTGGTTAAAAGCTGAAATACAATAAATTGTATTAACTAGTTAGTAGGTAGTTACCCAAAATTAAAATGTCCTACTTCTATATTCATACAACCCGACCAACTCAATAATGATTTATCAAATTTTTATCGATTTGCAGAACCAACTGGGAATTTATCACCGAAAACTCCCGGTGAAAAATATGAAGGTGGAAAATTAATTACATCGACTATAAAAGAAAACGTTCATATTATTTGCAATGTGATTGGGTTCCCCACTCCTGTATATTGGTGCGTAATAAAATTAGTTTTAAAATGTTCACGATAGTTGTTAATAGTCGGAGGAATATTTCATAGAAGTTCATCGAAAGTCTGTGTCTTATAGTATGTTCAAATAAATATTTATTTTGGGTACCCTGTCCCAATTATTTACTTTTAATTTTCCAATTAAAAAACAAAAACACTGCTCATATAAAATTTCAGAACCACATTCAAATATTGCCGGTAAAGTCTCTAAAGAACGTTTTGAAGGCAATAGTTTTATCGCTGGTGAACCAGCAGTACTCTTGTGCCCTGGTCAAGGTTTTCCCATTCCTAAATATGAGTAAGTCATGTTCAAATATATTAGATTAAAAAAAAAAAAACACTGGTCCTTTCCAATATTTTCATTTCATTCTTTTATCAAAATATTTTAATGACAAAAATAATCTTCTTTTAGAACCCACTGGAGCTATACGTACGAAAATTCTTAGTAAAGTAATCGAAATCAAAGAAGTTAGTGTTGGGTCCGATACTGCAGCTCTTTGCCCCACCCAAGGATATCCGATTCCTAATTCCAGGTACCTACTATGATTGTTAACATCCAATACTTATCCTTATAAACAGTTTATTTCTCTTTTTTCCAAAACGTTAATACAGTTAATTAAAAAAATACATTCTGAAACTATCGAGATATGTATTAAGTTCTTATTTGTTTGATTTTTCCTATTAATTGTTTTCTCGCTAATACATTCTTTTACTTGGGTAGGTATAATAATATTTTTATAATAATAGTTTTCTTTTTCTGTATACCTAATTGATATTTATTATAAATTAATAGTAATTATATTGAATCTTTTAATACTTGTTTTTTTATTACCTATTCTAAATACATTTTAATTCAATACCTACGCGTATATTCGTTAAAACCTATTCGTATTAAATGTTTTAAAATTTATTTAAAATATATATTTCAAATCTTTATATATATATATATACAGTTCTAATTCTATATTTAAAAGATTCTCTTTAGGTAGATACGTTTAACAACCATTATTAATCCAAAGTTTAAAAAAATCCTAAATAGGTAAACATTTTTTGTAGGCTATTATTTTTATATTTAAATACAAAAGAAGAATGACTCTTGTTATTACATAATATAATTAATGATTTTACATTTGGAACTATAATACATAATGACATATAGAATTATGAATTATCAAATAAATATATTATAAATTAACTAATTTTTTATTGGAGTCACACTTCTAAAATATATACTGATAACAAACATTTTACTATAATGAGTCTAATTTACATGCAGGTGGTATAAGTTTCTTGAAGGCACCAATAAGAAACAAGCAGTAATATTAGATGATAGAATTAAACAGGTATCAGGAACTTTGATAATTCGTGAAGCCAAGGTAGACGATTCTGGTAAATATTTATGTGTTGTCAATAATTCAGTTGGTGGCGAAAGTGTGGAAACTGTACTAACAGTAACGGGTATGATAATTATTTTGAAGTTATAAATTTTGTTCTTGTATTGAATTCAAGGAAAATGTTTTATTTTCACTGGAATTTAATATTTATTACTTGAAAATTTTAGCTCCATTAAATGCAATTGTTGAACCAACAATTCAAACTGTGGATTTCGGAAGACCTGCCACATTGACTTGCAACTATGAAGGGAATCCTGTAAAAACTATTTCATGGTTGAAGGATGGTAAACGTTTGAGTTCTCATGATGGAAGGGTGTTAAGAATCGATTCTGTACGCAAAGAAGACAAAGGGATGTACCAATGTTTTGTGAGGAATGAACAAGAAAGTGCTCAAGGAAGTGCTGAACTCAAATTAGGAGGACGATGTATGTATTCTGCCAATAGTTTTATATTAACCTTAAATTTAAATTGTATTATTCTAACAGTTGAACCACCTCAAATTAAAGAATACTTTAATGATAATACAATGCAGCCAGGAGTGTCATTACACTTAAAATGTATTGCATCGGGAAATCCAACTCCAGAGATTAATTGGGAATTAGATTCTAAACGGCTTAGCAGTACAGAGAGGTATGTAAAATATAATTCCTAATTTGATGAATTGTTATATGTATTCTACTAAATATGTATTTTTAGACTTCGTATTGGACAACATATTACAATAGCAGGCGATGTAGTTTCATATCTTAATATATCATCGGTCCATACTAATGATGGAGGGCACTACAAATGTGTGGCTGTATCTAAAGTCGGTACGGCTGAACATACAGCTCATCTCAATGTCTATGGTCTTCCTTTTATTCGACCAATGGACAAAAAAAATATTGTCTCTGGAGAAAATCTATTTGTTACTTGTCCTGTTGCTGGATATCCGTTAGAATCAATTACATGGGAAAGAGGTATATTATATTTATAAATTACATTAATGAACATTGGCTTAAAACACAATTTTATTTTATTAGATAATCGACCACTTCCTATTAATCGCAAACAAAAAGTATTCCCTAATGGCACTTTGATTATTGAAAATGTCGAGAGATCTTCAGATCAAGCCACTTACACATGTGTTGCGAAAAATGCTCAGGGACATACTGCTAAAGGGAATCTAGAAGTTCAAGTGATGGGTATGTTAATTTTTTATATAATATATAAATTTTATGGGTACATAATCTATTTGTTCTTCATATTAATTTTATATTTCAGTACTATTAAAATCTAAAAATAATAAATATTTATCAAGATGAACCATTTTTATTATTAAATTTTACTGTTTTATATATTTTTATACTTTTCATTTTAATTTACATAAAATTTTCAAAGAACATTTTAAAATAAATGTTTACAAAAATTTAATGTAGTATATTAAAAAATATTAAAATTCAATATATAAGAAGACACATTTATATTTATCATTTTTAAATTTTAAAGTTTTCAGTTTTTTCACATATTCAAAAATAAATTTGTTTATTTGTTTAAATTCTCCGTGACTATCTGAATACCATTTGACATACTGTTTTAAAATTTTACAAGTTACATACATTTAATATGGTTCATAGTGATGAAAATTCTACTGATCTACTCAGTTTTTAGTTCATTACTTACCTATAATAAAATAAGTAATAACCATTGAATATGAAGAATGAATTATAATGTATAATTAATATTTCAGAAAATTAATTTAAATATTTTCAACCTATTAAGGAAAATCTAGAGTTAAAATTTATTTAAAAAAATACAATATAATACAAAAGGTTGATTTTTTTCATAATAAAATATTGTTTGGTTAATTTATAATTAGTATGTATTAATGACTTGAATTTGATTCAATGTGATAAATATTCAATATTTTTTTTTTTTTTTAGAAATTTCAATATTAATTATATTATTATTTTGTAAATGCAAAACTCAGGTACCTATTTGAACATATTAATCAGTGTAGGTATCTAAAACAAGTTACCAGTAATTTTTCATGCTGAATAAAATTGTGTGTTAATGTTTTGTAACATTAATATCATCATTATCAGTATATACTTATAATAAAAGTATTATAATATTATTAGCATTAAATATTACATTGATACATTATTACATTAATTTAAGTTATAAATAATATTTTATCCAGGTAAGTGTATTTTTTATGTGTTTAATTTATTGATAAATTTAATACAATAAGATAAAATGTTTGTCAAAAGTTCGATGGTATAACAAGCATACATATATATATATATATATATATATATATATATATATACCTATAAATACAATAACATTTTTAGTGCCACCTGTAATATTACCATTTTCGTTTGATGGGGAGACAAATGCTGGCGATAATGCTCAATTAACTTGTCATGTGAGCAAAGGTGATATGCCTCTCGAATTGTTTTGGACATTTTTGGATGCCAACAATCGTTCAATACCACTTCCAGAACTTACTACTGTAAATAGAATAGGAAAAAAAATAGCCGTGCTTGAGATACCTGTGGTAACTCAGTTTCATCGTGGTACATATGTTTGTACCGCAAATAATCGCGCTGATCGAGTTTCACAATCTGCTGTTTTGTCTGTGAATGGTAAAAAAACTTAGGATCTCAAATGAAAACAAATGTTATAGCATGTCTATTGTATAACTATCGGCAATAAATTCCTAAAAGCTACTTTTAAATTATCTACATACAACAATAAATAATAAATTCCTCTTGATGTCATCCTACAATATTAAAAACAACTATGTACTTGTTATTAGTACCACCGTCGATGAAACCATTTTCGTTCGAGGGTGAATCAAATGTTGGCGAAACTGCTCAGCTTACTTGTCATGTAATAAAAGGTGACACTCCATTAGATATAATATGGGTGTTTCAAGGCCCCAATGGTCGCATACAGCCTTTACCACAGCCGATAATAGAAAATAGAATTGGAAAAAAGATAACAATGTTAGAGATACCTACAGTAACAGAATACCATCGAGGAAGCTACTCATGCATAGCAAAGAATAGAGCAGGGACTGTCAATCAAACTGCACTTTTGATGGTTAATGGTATACAACAGTGTATATTTTTAAAATTAAATTGTATAATAATGCAATATCAGCACTAGCACATTATGCTTTTCTTTAAAGTTCCCATGCATTTTAACTCCAGCATAATTGGACACTAAAACAGTATTTGCAATTTATTCATAACACATTTTCTAACATTTTTAGTGCCCCCCTCAGTTATGCCTTTTTCGGTCGATGGTGAATTGAGTGTTGGTGATAACGCTCAGCTAACATGTCATGTAGCACGAGGAGATATGCCAATTAACATATCTTGGACATTTCGAAGTTCTGGCGGAACACTGGGACCATTGCCTGAGCCTATATCACTTAACCATATAGGGAAAAAAATTGTTATGTTAGAAATACCATCGGTAACTGAATATCATAGAGGTTTTTATACATGCATTGCAACAAATCGAGCCGGTGTTTTTGAACACATGACAGAAATAATGGTCAATGGTAATAATCTGTTTAGACCAGTACCACAGTAATTTTTAAGCTTCTGCATGTCCAGATTTTTGTAGCCATGATAGGAAACAGAGTATTTTTTCATTTAAAATATCCTATTATTTTGGCTATTCAATAAAGTCCTAAATAAAACTAATTTTTTCATTTTTTTTACCTATTAATAGATATAATATTTAACCAAACTAAGTATTTAATTTAAATGTCTTGAGTTTATTTCTTCAACAGATTACTGCATATTTTTCAGGAGTATATTTATTCATGGAGTTAATTTGTTTAAAATAATATGAAAATTGTTTCTTAAATCATGTATCGGTATTTTCTTATTCAAGTGTTAAATATTTACACATGACTTATGTAACAGAAGGTGCATATTATAAAAATTGATTAAATAAATATTTAAAATTTCTTAATCATGCACTTATTATTGGTACCTATCAATAAAATAACTAAAACAATTTCCTTTAATATAGGTACATTATTTGTCTTTAAAGAATTTCAATATATATTTTAATTGATTATCTAACTTATAATTGTGTATACAAATTAGAAGTTACACTTGAATATATTTTATAAATATTTTTACTTTATTTACATTCAGTGATAATAAAATATTTACAGTACCTCCTCGTATCAGACCCTTTGAATTTGAATCAGCAGTATTTGCTGGTGAACCAGCGCAATTAACTTGTTTTGTCACTAAGGGTGATAGGCCATTACGAATATCGTGGTATTTACACAGTAAAGAGTTGACATCTCAAACTGGCATAACAACAAGTACAATGGGAGATCGAGCGAGTAGTTTATCTATTGCTTCCACAAGTCTTTCAAATGCTGGAAACTATACTTGTGTTGTTCAAAATGCAGCAGGAATAGATTATCATTCTGCGTATTTAGAAGTAAATGGTACAAACATAGATACGACCATAATATTTTTTATGTCATTTAAATCATTGTAATATATTGATTGCTCTTTGTTTGATCTATAAATTGTTAAAATAATTTCGATGCTACTGTCAATATGGATTTTTGAAATTGTTCTTGTAGTTAGTTTATGATAAATAATAAATTCCTTTATTTTTCATCCCTATATCTATAATATATTTAACTTTTTGATGTACCTATATATAATTATTGTACACATATTTTTATGTGTAAAATTGTCTAAATAATATTTGAATCATTATAGTAATGATTAATAATTTATGTTAAATATTATATGGAGTTTAAAATACTAAAATAATACAAAAAAAACAATTGAAAATTTTAGTACCTCCGCGTATCAGACCATTTGAGTTTGAATCAGCTGTCTATGCTGGTGAGCCAGTACAATTAACTTGTCTAGTAACAAAAGGAGATAAACCTTTAAGAATATCATGGTACTTGCAAAGCAAAGAATTAACAGTCTCTCAGACTGGTATAGTAACCAACAATCTGGGTGATCGAGCTAATAGTTTGTCAATTTCTTCGGCTGGTATTCCCAATCGGGGAAATTATACATGTGTTGCTCAAAACGCTGTTGGAATGGATTCTTATTCTGCATATTTAGAAGTGAACGGTACATTTAGTATAATATGATGAAAACATGTTTGTGTTTCTATAATTATTAAGTTATTTAGGTAATTGATTTGCTTTGAATTTTTAATTTGTGGTGTATAGTATACGTATTGTACAGACCACATTTATCGCTTAACGCAATATGAGCATATACATTCATTGTTCTCCCTATATTTTCTGTTTTATTATTATATATTCCTCATACTCCTATAATTCAATTTTATTTTTCATAAATTATAGAATAAATATTCTTTATAAATATATATACACGTTTGTCAAAACAAGAATTAAACAAAAACATTAACATTAACAAGCTGAAGATGATTTTCATGGTTTCCAGTGCTACCTCGAATCGGACCATTTCAATTTGAAAAATCAGTCTTTGCTGGTGAACCAGTACAAATAACATGCCTTGTAACTAAAGGTGATAGGCCTTTAAGGATATCATGGTATTTCCACAGCACAGAACTTACTTCATCTCAGACAGGAGTCTATACTAGCTCTATGGGTGATAGATCGAATATTTTATCCATTCCTTCTGCTGGTCTTTCTAATAGTGGAAATTATACATGTGTTGCACAAAATGCTGTAGGAATGGATTATTATTCTGCATATTTGGAAGTTAATGGTACAATAATAGGTTTAATTACGATTTGGCTTATCATATATATCTTAATATACTCCGTGCACGTTAAAAAAGAGCCCCGGCGGTGAACGAAAACTCGTCTGCCACACGCTGATTTGAATTATACAGCGTTACCTCAAATAATACGGTATACCGTATACGTATATGATAATAGTCAATAAATATTGGCGCTCTGTTTGCCAATATAGTGTGATTTGACTCGTAGAGTAATATAGAGGCGCCAATCCGTGGGATCATTTGAGGCTCTTAAACCGTGGTTAGTTGACAGAGTAACCACTAACCAAAAATAAAATGTGTCAATATTGTGTTTTATAATAATTTATAATTTATAATAGATAACATTTTAACAGGCAATTATTTCACAATTTATTATACAATATTTTTTTTTTATCAATAACGACCACACTCTATCTAACCACGGATTGCCGGCCTCAAATGAATTGTATACTAAAAATACATAACGGCACCTCTATCTCACTCTATGGTTTGACTATGGTGAGGTAGCAGAGTGGTAACCGGTTACCACCGATTCGACAAGGCTTTTTCTTAATGCGCAACGGATATAGAATGCATTACTCAATTAATGGTTTTTACCTATTAGTTTCAGTAGTTTGTGGTCCAAAAATAATTTCCACTAATATCCTTCTTATCCTTAATAAAATTACACGTTTGTATTTATTAAAACTAGTTATTAATTAATTTAATTTTTATTTATTTACTATTATTCCTTTAAGGAATTGATTATATTAACAATAATGTTGATAAATTATAAAAAAAAAAAAAAAAAAAAAAAAAGAAATATTAGGGAATAAAAAAAATTATTTAAAAAAATAATGAATTTAATTAAAAAAAAATTATATAAACATTGTAAAATAACATAATGGGTGTTCAGTTTTTGGTTATAACCGATAGTACGAGATTACAATATAACATATATATTCGATGAAATATACTTATTTTAAAAAATAAATAAAAGAGTAACAATTGTATTTAGTTAGAAGCAATTTATATCTTGAAATAATTTTCAAGATATTTTTTCTTTAACTCTTTACAGTTCTCCCGAAAATATTACAATTTTCATTTGGTGAAACACCTAGCAATGCTGGTGACACTGTACAAGTGGGATGTACAGTTATTAAAGGTGATAAACCTTTACGTATTAGTTGGAATTTTTATGGGGAAGAGTTATCATCTAATATGGGTGTCACTACAATGCCTGTCGGTGATTCAATGAACATACTATCTATACCTTCCACTGGGACAGCAAATCGAGGAAACTATACCTGTGTAGCTAAAAATTCAGCTGGATATGACTCATATACAGCTCAACTGTTGGTTAATGGTAGCCATTTTAATTAAACGTAGTAAGTTTTAAAATGCAACACTCCTTTTCCAGTATCTATCCTCGAGATAACTTACTAAAGCGTTTCAAATTTGTGTGTACGTTCTTTAGTACCTACAGTTTAAGCATATCGCATCAAAATATTAAGAAACGTTCATACGTTACATAGGTACTCAATAAATAATACAAATCGTATTATAAATCTGATTGATCATCATTTATACTAATTATAATAAGATATACACGTTTACAGTTCGGCCACACATTTTGCCCTTTTCATTTGGCGATAATCCGAGTAATGCAGGTGATAAAGTTCAAGTCGGATGCACAGTTGCAAAAGGTGACCAACCTTTACGTATAAGTTGGAGTTTTTATGGCGAAGAATTATCATCTAATATGGGAGTTAACACTATGGCTGTTGGTGATTCAATGAATGTTTTGTTTATTCCATTTGTTGCTCCTTCGAATCGAGGAAATTATACTTGTATTGCGAAAAATCCAGCTGGACATGATTCGTATACTGCCCAACTATTAGTTAATGGTATTCATTATACCTAATTTTGATTACACCACTTTTTAGTTTTAGTAGTGCAATAGACAGTCCTTAATCCAATGTTATCCTTTTATTGTAAAAAATATAATATATAATAAATAAATACCAAATAGTCACTATCAGAATAAAACTCGGTATGATTTGAATATTTATATTGAATACTGAATAAAAAAAATGAAAATAACAATATTGTTTGATTTTTAATATTCTTAATGACGAATAAATGTAACAGTGGTATTCGGGATTATCTTGTATATATAAATATTTTTACTTCCTATAGTACGTCCAAAAATATTGCCATTTTCTTTTGGCGATGTACCAAGTAATGCTGGAAATACTGTACAAGTCGCATGTACAGTTACGGAAGGTGATAAACCTTTACGTATTAGTTGGAATTTCTATGGCGAAGAACTATCATCGGATATGGGCGTTAGTACTATGCCTGTTGGAGATTCGATGAATGTTTTGTTTATATCGTCTGTTGCTCCTTCAAATCGAGGAAACTACACTTGTGTTGCAAACAATTTAGCTGGACTTGATTCATTTACAGCTCAACTTTTAGTGAACGGTATCTAATGTTACCACCTGGATTAAAACTATTATTTTATAAATAGTGCAACAGCCTTTATCCCGAACCTATCCTAATAAAGCGTTAAACATTTAATATAAATATCCAAGGGATAATTTTTTTTTTTTTTTTATTGCAATATAGTATTTTATTTTAACAATTTAAAAATATATTATTAAATAAAAATGTGAATAAAAGTTCAACCATTAAGCAATATTATATTAATTCTTATAGTACGTCCAAAAATACTACCGTTTTCTTTTGGTAGCACACCGAGTAACGCTGGAAACCCAGTGCAAATCGGATGCACTGTTATGGAGGGTGATAAACCTTTACGTATTAATTGGAATTTTTATGGTGAAGAGTTATCATCAAACATGGGCGTTAGTACTATGCCTGTTGGAGATTCGATGAATGTTTTAATTATACCATCAGTCGTCCCTTCTAACCGTGGAAATTATACTTGTGTAGCAAAAAATTCAGCTGGAAATGATTCATTTACTGCTCAGCTTTTAGTAAATGGTAGTTATTTTACTCTAATTTAGAGTAACTATATTAGATGTATTATATGCATTTTGCACATATTTTTAGAGCATCACTGATTTTAAATATAAAATGTATGTACCTATTTTCTATAAGTATTTTCCATTTGTGTTTTCCTAATTATATATTGTCATGATAAACACATTTATATACGCATTACGTAGGTACATAAAATATATTTGGGTGGCAACGTGTGTACTTAGCAACAATTTAAATTTATTACTAAGAACTATTTCAGTATTACCAAAGATCGTTCCTTTCTCATTTGGTGATGTGCCCGTTAATTCTGGTGAATCGATTCAAGTTGTATGTTCGGTTTCCAAGGGTGATCGTCCCATGACCATATCTTGGAGTTTTTATGGTGAAGCATTATCGTCTGACATGGGTATAACTACGCAAATGTTGGGAGATGCAACTAATTTTTTATCAATTCCTTCGGCTGGTCCTTCAAATCAAGGAAATTATACTTGCATTGCAAAGAACAGTGCTGGATTCGACATGTATACTTCACAACTTGTGGTTAACGGTATAAAAAACAATCATCTAATGAAGATACAGCATGGTCGAATATATTTATAAACAATATTGTCTCCTTTATCACAAAAATACTAACAATAGCACAGCTTACCATTCCTTAATAATTATTATAAAT
The DNA here is from genome assembly GCA_025469235.1 of Pemphigus obesinymphae. Lineage (NCBI taxonomy): Eukaryota > Metazoa > Arthropoda > Insecta > Hemiptera > Aphididae > Pemphigus > Pemphigus obesinymphae. The sequence continues at coordinate 154,915 of JAIPRL010000190.1, forward strand.
ATTTAGTCCATAATTTTGATTGTTTTATAACATCTAGTTGGTGGGTTGAATTATTAGATAGGTACTTAATATTTTTTAATTACAAACTGTATAATATTTTAGTTCATAGTTTTATTCTTTGTACTTTACATAAAATATAAGTGTCAGGTATTATTCGTAATTTTAGTCTTGCCTAAAATGTTGCCGTTTTCCTTCGGAGATGGACCCGTTAATGCCGGCGATTCTGTTCAAGTGTCGTGCTCAGTGGCTAAAGGGGACAAACCCATGTCCATAACTTGGAGTTTTTATGGTGAAGAACTATCTTCTCATATGGGCGTTACCACACAAATGTTTGGTGACATGACTAATTTTTTGTCGATTCCTTCGGTCAGTCCTTTGAATCGAGGAAATTATACTTGCATTGCTAAAAACTCAGCTGGGTCCGACTCATTTACGTCTCAACTAATGGTTAATGGTACAAACGAAATATTTGTATTTAGCATGTCCCGTTATATTTTAAATTGTTCTAAACACAATGCTTAGGTGATGAGTTTTTCCTATAAATTATCCAATTTAACAAAGTCGATCCTTTTCTTATTAATATACTCGTATTATTTGTATTACTCGTATTTAATTGTATAATGAATAATAGTTCATAATTATCTATAATTGAAAAAGACAAGTAACACTTTTGTTAATATTACTTATTTCACTTTGAAACATTTTCATAAAATAATATTTATGGTATGTATTTCTTTTTTAATATACTTATTATTTAGTCGGTTATTTCATTTCTTATTGTTATTTTCTAACATTTGTATTATGTTTTTACGGTTTTATAGTTGTACCACATATTGTCCCGTTTTCTGTCGATGAGAAAGTAAGGTCTGGTGATAGTATACAGTTAAATTGTCACGTTTCGAAAGGAGATAAGCCTCTAGAACTTAACTGGTTATTCAACGATGATGAACTTTCTTCGGAATTGAGTATAACAACAACCAAACTCGGTTCAAGTTCTAGTGTACTTACCATTGGAACTATATCGGCAGCACATACAGGAAAATATACTTGTATTGCGACTAATCGAATCGGGTCTAATAATTACTCCACGTATATAAACGTCGATGGTATATTTCTTTTCGAGGTTTTGCTTGTGATTTAGTGTTGTTCTGTTACACCTCTAATACATAACGTTTTAAACCCGATTACCCATCTAACTTAGGCACATAACTAGTATTGTTTAGTTTTGTTCATATAACCATGTAATTTTAATGATTCCTTAAAATATAATTTAGTTATCATTCCATTTACTTAATCAATAATAATACCATATTGATCCTAAATATGTTGATGATTTTAAATATTTGCCTATTTGAAATGCTTAAATTTCAAAATATATCAAACGTAGTACAATGAATAAGTACATCTTAAATTATTAACGTCTTATATGAATATGAAATGTTGAAAATATATTAATTTTACATAATTTAATATTGAGTTTTATATTCGGGAAGTATTATTTCCGACATCTATTGATTTTAAATGTACGATGAAAGTAATATATTTTAATGACTTATTCGATTTATTTCAAATTTAAAAGTCCCACCTAAGATGACACCTTTCACGTTCGGCGATGATATTCCCAAAGCTGGTGATACGATTTCTATACAGTGCACCATATCATCCGGAGATATCCCTGTTGAGTTCGCATGGACATTCAACGGCCAATCAACAAGTGATTTAGCAAACGTTTTCGTATCAAAAATCGGACGGCGTGTTAGCTCATTGACCGTGGAATCGTTAACGGAAAAAAATGTCGGCAATTATTCTTGTCTCGCCAGAAATAAGGCCGGTGAATCTGCTCACACAGCCTCTTTATATGTAAACGGTAACTACCTAGTGATCCGTGTAAGGTGGTTGTAGCATGCACGTCATAGCTGAAAATTAATAATATTATATATCACACTTAGCAATAATCTAGTTTCCATGTTTTTGATATAATTACATTATAATATACATTATACACATACCTATACATATACAATATACACATATTTTTTAGAGGTGTTTTAACATGCAGTTTCTTTTCTATTTTTTCATGTTCTTATTTGAACACCTGTTTTTTTGTTTGTGTTGTGTACAATATTATGTAAATTATAGTTTTTCCAAAAATAAAACCATTTACGTTCGGAGAGACGCCGGTATTCGCTGGACAGTCAGCTCAAGTGGCTTGTTCGGTTTTGGAAGGTGATTCTCCTCTAGAATTGTGGTGGACTTTCGACGGGCCCCAAGACGTATTCGGGCTAGGAGTGTCAGTGGTAAAATTTGGCACAAAGACTAGTCTTTTATCGATTGATAACACGAATTCTGTTCATCGGGGAAATTACACTTGTTATGCTATGAATCGCGCAGGGAATGCATCGTACACGGCTAGCTTGAATGTACACGGTATAAACATTGATTTCACATGTATTGCCACGTTTATTTAAGCAGCATGTACCCAACTTGGCAAATATGTAATATTTTTGACTTGCGGTCAAATTTGTTGTTTATACATTGTGCTTCAACCTCATCCGAATGATTATTTCCTTTGCGTTTTGAGATCAGCCGAATTCCTCAATAAGATAAATAATTATGTTTTTCGCTTTATCATACTTGCGCTTCATTTACATTTATAAAATTATGGATTATATTAAACCACATGGTACATATATATCCCGGCGTAAAACTATTCATTTCCGAAAAAAATGAAGCATGCTCGATCGGAACATTTAATGTTGCTAAGCCCACTATATAATGACCAAATTATTACATAATTCATACATAATTTAAAAACTTATAATTTCTATATGTTTTATTAATACCATAGGACCTATTATAAAGTAGGTATTTTTGAAATATATAATTTAGTTTACTTCTTAGAGCACACTGCAGTGTATCCCTCGAATTTTTTTACGTTTTCGAAACTATTGAGAGTGCACCGTTGGATTAAATATTATATTTGAAATTATTGTTATGGTTTTTGTTTTTAGTACCTCCTCGTATTGTTCCATTCAACTTTGACGAGCCAATATATTCCGGTCAGTCGGCTCAGATAACGTGCTTAGTATCCGAGGGTGACTTACCCATGAATATAACTTGGTGGTTTCGCAAATCCGACAAATCTGAATTGGTGTCGTTGATTACTAACGGTATATCGGTGAATAAAATGGGTAGTAGATTATCTATGTTATTCATCGAGTCCACCTCTTCGTTTTTTGCGGGAATTTATGCATGCGTCGTTGAGAACAGAGCAGGCAGTTCTAAATATACATCAACATTAAACGTCCACGGTAAAACGATTTTATGCTCAACACAGACCGGCTTATACGTGCGCTTTTGTTGCGGAATGAGCACCTAAACCATATTGTTTTTTAGTCTATTCTCGCGAGTATACTATAAAATTATAATAAATTATTGCTAATTATATTATTCTTATTCCAATAAAATAGATACATTTATAAAAATCCTAATATTGCCATTATAGTTGTGCCATCAAAATTCCTTAACTATAATGCTTAAACGTGAAAGTTGTATGCCGGTAATTGTTGTGTTTTCGGAAAAGGGAATGTATCGTTATCTCAGAATTTTGTAGAATATACCTTGATTTGACAGGTAAATATCCAGTTAACTTCTAAAAACTGGGAAAATTTCCTCGTGAAGGATAAGTAAATACTGTTTTGGTTGTCCCCCGAATAGAACCTTTCGGTTTCGGCGATCCTATGTATATATAACGAACAGTCGATGCAAGTGTTTACCATTGAACCTGTCTTAATTAAACGTATAATGGTGACAGCGAAAATGTACCACTCCTAAATAGTATATCCATAAATAAAACGGGAAATAAGGTTTCCATATATTACATTGAGGCGGTTTCTTCTTATCATGCCGGAAACTACGTGTCATATTCTGTGTTATATGTCTTGCCGCCAATCGAGTCGGGCAAACCATCTACATTGCGACGTTATACGTCCACGGTAAAACACGACCCAGTAATACGAATTTGTTGTCAAAACCATCTGTCCTGTGCTTATTACTTATAGATTTCTTTTTTGGTATTGTTTTTATAGCATTCCGGTAAAACACGTCTTAAATACACACAAAACGTTTGATACGCGGGTATACGATCTTATAAATGCATATATTTATATTTTAAAATTTATACTGAAAAATTTGAAGTACGCATTAAAATAATTGTAATTTTATTTATTATTATTTTAAAATGGAAGCGAAGATAGGGATCTCTGGATTATATGTATAAGAATAATTATTAACTTTTTTTTCTGCAAATAACTTGGAAAAAATAGAAACTATTCCTTGTTCAATCACATATTTCCATTGTTTGCTTACATTCTCAGTACTATCCTCCAGAATGTCAGAATTACCTGGTTTAATATATAATATATATAACACATGCGATTATACATTATGAATAAACAGTCATTTATCCGTTTCTACTGGTCAAGAGAGAGGGGTCAATCTAACCGTCGCACATCATTTAATGTATTTAATTAAAACAAAGTTTAAGAGGATACCCAATACACAGCACCCTTGCATCACTAGTCACTACAGACCTGACAAACTTAAAATGTAATACATTTTCTATAAATATAGTTCTCAATCGAATGTAATTTCGCTATTTCTGTTATAATTATTGTCTAATAGCGAATATCTTTGAAGTCGACCACTTTTATATGTAGTGTATGCGTATTTTATATTCTTTGACGGTTTTCTGTGTTGCAGTAAAGCCGGAAGTCGAACCGTTCGCGATAATTGATAATACATTAAACGAAGGGGGATCGACAAAAATTTTGTGTTCCGTGTCGTCAGGAGATATGCCAATACACTTCATGTGGACCAAGAATGGTCGTTTGATGAATATTAACAAGAAAAATATCAAAGTGCAGGAATTGGACGAATTCACTTCGATGTTTTCCCTCACTAGGGTGTCGTTAGAAGACGCTGGCAACTATAGCTGCATTGCCCAGAACGATGCCGGTTCTGATTCACATACAGCTTTTTTGAAAGTCATGGGTAAAAAATATGCTTCTCGAATTCTTTGGTAAATTGTATCTACACTATTTTTGGTTTGATTGAAGCTGCCGTATTTTCGAAAACGAAAAATAGTCCCATCGGAAAATTTTCTTTTACTATTACCTATTATTATTTTTAAATCGTGTACTTATTAAATGTTTTAAACAAAATTTCGTATCCAAAACACTAGTTTTAAATAACCAACGAACATTTTTTACTATAAAATATAGTATATTGCAAAGTTTAATAATAGGATAAAAATAGTTTATGATTATAAGAAGGGGCACGACAGAAATCGCGCGTTATAAATTTAAAAGGATACGTCTTTTCCTACATTGATTCCAACGTTGTTATTCTATCCTATAATCGTTCCTTTCTGTTGCTTAGTTTAGTGTTGTTGCTTGAGTTTGTTTAATGCATGTATTAATGTCAAACACAAATGTCATGTTGTTTTTTTAGTGCATGTAATAATTATAATTTATTGACATTAGGTATTAACACTTTTTTTACATTTTGTTTTTAAAAAATAATACTTTGTTTTAAATGTGTAGACATATCAAATTAATCGTAAATTACTAAAATTACATACATACTTATATATTTTTTACAATTAAAATGAGTGCAATGAAAATAAATATTAAAAATATATTAGGTATTTGCATAATTTTCTTTATTTTATTTTATTTCATTTCATTTTTTATATTATTATAATATGTTAATATGTCTACACATTTTTGATTACTTTTCTGTTAATTACCACTTATATTTTTAGTAGCAAGTAGGTAGGTATTTACTTATTATATGGTTTTATGCATATATATCCTAGCACGCTTTTACGCACTAAAAATTAAGTTTATCTGTGTGATGAAATTAAAGTATATTAAAAAAAATATGAAATATGTATAATATGTATATTTAAATTTTTAAATTAAAAATAATGCATACTTTTTCATCACCAGAAAAGCTTTATTTTATAAAATACTAACATCAAGTAGCAAGAGTTCTATATTTCTATTCAACATTTTTATCAATGAGTATAAAATTCTAAGTTTGATTGTTTTTAGTTTTTATTTGTATAATATCAAAATTATTATTTCGTTATTAGATTTATTTGTTTATTTGATTCGTTACACATTTAACAATCACATACTTATTGAGTATACATAGACTCTTGCTACTCTATTATTTTGTTAAAGTTCTTGGACTATATAAATGTATTTTCTATTTAGTACCTCCGAGGTGGATACTTGAACCTACTGATAAAGCTTTCGCACAAGGTGGAGATGCAAAAATCGAATGTAAAGCAGACGGATTCCCTAAGCCTCAAGTGACATGGAAAAAAGCTATAGGTAAATATTATTTATATTTATATAATAAAATAAATATCCCTGTGGAGGGGGCTAAGAATACCTCCACGGTTTCCTCATGCCTGTCGTAGAAGTCGACTAATTGAGGTTGCGTCAGGTCGACAGCCGGCATAAAACTTATCAAAAAGTGTAAGAAGTCTTAATAAGAATATAGGCGAGTTTTCCCATCTCGGATGTTCGTGGGGAAAACAAAATTGCGTACTTAGGTGTGGAGATAGCCTAAGGGACCAAGTGACCAGTACCAGCCTGACAGCGGCTGCGGTAGCCGTTCCATCAGTTATATGTGCGGGTCTACCCTACGGCCGTGATGTCGATGGTGTAGGGAAAGCACCAAAGTGTTTTGGGTTAGATTCGCACTTGAGTACGCAGGATAGGTTCAAAGTGCGAGTAGGTACGTGGAATGTAGGAACATTGACAGGTAGGAG